>JAQBSW010011836.1:0-18718 GCA_029291075.1 Eudiplozoon nipponicum
TAGTTTTGACTAATCATGTAGTTGAAAAGCATGGGCATGAACCGGAAGAAATTAACGGTAAAATAGGTCATTGGGATAATTGACCATTGGCAACATTAAGTACTACATTTTACAAAATTGTCGTTGGAACAATTCATCAGATATTTTATTCTATTGCTAATATACACTGAATACGTCGAATTTAACAATAATCTCATCACTATAGAAAATTTGGCGAGTTTGAATCACTTCAACATGTATTCCAGACGAAATTGAATAATTTAGAAAAAGCAATTCACCCAGTATTCCGGTTTCGTTCTTATTGGTAACTCATCACGTAACTTCCATAATTTGCCGCGAACAGGGCCCGTACCGGGGCACGACTGCGTCGGAATCTTTTTCCCTAACGACTGAGTCAAATACCGCACCAAATAAGGGCGAAAATAGTCTACTGCAGGAATTTTTTGTGCAGCAGGGTGGCTCAGTGGTCAGAAACAATGGATCCGAAGCGGATGTACCCACGTTTGATCCTTGTCCGCGGCAAATTCTAGAGAGTTCTCAATAAGGACGAAATTGATCTACTGTCTGAATTACCTGTTCTGCATTATACAATACTTAGTTTATACAGACAATCGTATGTATATAATGGGAATGGTGTTTCCATCAAGATTAAAGTTACTTCTATCACCACTCGCGCAATCAATTGTCGTTTAATCCTATGCTACATATAACCTTATAACTATCAAGATTCAACAAAATACTAGTAACTGAACTCTCTTGTAACTGTAAAATATACCAGCAGTCTGCTGCATAGACATGGTACAAAGTTCACCAATTCTGACAATCTAGAGAGCTCTTTAAATTAATTTATTCGCTTAATTTGTTTTACCATCAGAAACGAACCATACAATAGAAAGTCCATTGGTTTGTTTGCGGTATTCTATGAAATGAGAACTGCACATCCTACTCACGAGGCTAACAAGGCAACAGCGGTTGATGGACGAAGCCTCATAAATAGTAGACCAGCAATCTCATAGTGGGACAATACAAGCCACTACATTGATCATTTGGCGACGCCACGTAGTCATATTAAAACACGTTACGATATCGATAGGAACGTTAAAAGTAAAAGAGATAATAAACAACTCTTCACTTGTAGAGCGGCATAGTCTGAAATTCTTCAAATACCTTATTTTCGATTTATTTACCCATTTAAATGAGTCCAATATTTCTACAAATGATCGTGCCGGATTAAGTAATTGAACTTGTAATGCTGTTGCGCACCTAGTAACAGATTAATTAAAATATGACCAGAAGGATAAACCAAAGTCAACATGAACGGAAAATGTAATCTCATGTACACATACGTTTCGCGCTTACCACTGCCTTATATGTTACAGCCGGTACTAAACCTCTAAACTCACTACATATTTTGTCAAGGAATGTGGGACAGGTGGACATACATACAAATGCGTATTCAAGCTGTAGTGGAGTTAACTTCATATAGTTTTCGGCAATGCAACTTCAAAGCCAACTCAAATCATCTTTTTCGTGACGTAAAGCATGAGAGCTCGAAAACGCATGAGGATAGTTCAAGAATACCGGCCTCTATCATCTCTTGTGTTGTCCGAATCGCTCCCGCTAGTTTCTTTGAAGAACCATATACTTCTGGTGATTTGTAACTTTCATTTAATTCTAGCCATTAATAAATGCGATCGGCCGTTGGCCTCGGACATTCGCTGCAATCAGGAAGTTGGAATATAGTGTTCTATTGGCTTTGAAACTCTTTCCATCTCCCGGGCAGATAACTGGTCTCCTATTGCACCTTAGCGCTGCATATCGACTTTATGGAATTCGTGCTTTTCGGCCTCGTGAGGCATATACGTTTATTTTGACAATCAATCATCTTAATCTATTTTCTAATGAAATCATGCCCCAATAGGGGCGTTTGAGTATTCGCTACAAAAAAGACAGTAGATATTTTCATTTATTAATAATTTAGTGTCCCATTCACCCATGCCTGATATCAATTTTCTCTCTTAGCTTTTACGCTCCACCTAAAAGAAAAAAGACTTAACGAAGTACATTAGTTAGTCTATAAATGAAAATTGTGTGTAGTGAGCGGTAGGTTCGAGCCCTGACATATGTATGTACTTAATGGGTCAGGTGTTTATATCAAGAGCGCAACCTTGATTATAATAATTGTTATCACTGCCCGCGGAACCAATGTTTGTATAATTATATAAATATTAATTTCAATAACATGCCCAGCCATACAAAAAGTCGAAAGTGACTAATGCTTCACTGCCATATAGAGTATATATATATATATATATATATATATATATATATATATATATATATATATATATATATAAGTGAAACAATATTACAACAGAAATAATATTTTAGACAAACTATTAGTGGGATTTACTAGAGAGATAGATAGAGATAGAAATAAAACCTGGTTAGTATGAGTAAATTTATCATGATAGCTCACAGAAATGAGGCAAACTAAACCTCTTCACAACATCATTATGACCAAGTTAGCATTAGGGTAAGGCAACATCGTCAATAAAGCTTCCTTGCGGCCTTCACTGTATCACGTCATAAAAAAACCAGCTAACTTGGCACTACTACGAAAAAAGGTTACGAAGGTGTTCCTACTAGACATCTGCAACAAGATCGCAACTGAGCTCAATTCGATGCCATATTACAAAGGGTTTCTAACCAAGAACAATGATGTGCACGTGGACCCCATCCTGGCAGACAAGTGGGTCTTACACAACCCAATTTGAATGTAAGTGACTTCAACTGTTTCTGCCATGTCAAAATCTGCCCAATTTGTTTCTTACGCCAATCTGGTGCTGGATGAGAGAACAGAGCTCCACTGGGCAATCGAGTTGGGGCATACGTAAAACGTGACCGAGCCAACGAAGTTGATGGAGCCTTATTGGTTTTTTTAACGAGGACCACTTATTGTCAGATCCAAAAATACGAATACGGATGTCAACGGTAGTTATTCGTTGTTGGTGACCAACATGTTCTATACTTCCCAAACAACGTTGGTCAAATTCATGTAAGCGTCACAAATCATCAACTATAAGAGGCCAAGTTTCACTAGCGTATAGTAAGACTGTGCGTACTGATGTATTGTAAACACGACCTTTAAGTCAGTGTGAAATATTCACGTTTCTCCATAAATCACGAAGGTTCGCGATTCGTATTCTCACCTCGTCGGACATATTGCCTAAGTTATGATAGAGCTCCAAGATATGTAAGCCTGTCGACTATGTCTAGACCTTCATTCTGCAGTTGCAGCTTTGGAGTGAGGGTTTGGGATCCGGTAACAGTTTCTTACAGTTAGAGGGTGCTAATTTCATACGGAAAGACGGAACGTCTGGTAATCTATTCAAGGCGGTCCGGGCAGCAACCCGATTGTCGAATAATAATACGATATGGTCCGTATAGTCAAGATCGACTAGTTTACCGCCCGAGAGAAATTCAGCACCTGCATCCTGAATGTGCGGAAGTGTTTTTCATAATAGCATCAATCACAAAATTAAAAAAGGAGAAAGTGGACAAACTTGACGAACACCACTGCTGGTTGTTGAGTTATGCGTTAATTCGTTGTAGACCTTAACGCAATCAGAAGTATTTGTGTAGAGAGCGCGTATACTATTAACAAATTTTATTGGCACACCGCTTTTCGACAAGATATGGAATAAAAAATTGCGATCCACCGAATCAAATGCACTCTTAGAGTCTAGAAAGATGCCTATTGTGGGACAGTGATATAAATGTCTCTGTTCGAGAACTTGCCTTAACCGAAAAATATTATCTATACAACCTCGTCCTGCGCAGAATCCGACCTGTTCTTGTCTTGTATGTGATTCACGTAGGATAATCGAAGCAAATAGCCTAGATACAACTGGAGTCAAGCTTATACCACGATGGTTATCTCATGAATTACGATTGCCTTTTTTGAAGATAGGAATGATAGTCGACTCATTCCAATCCAGTGGTACGGTTTTCTCACTCCACGCTTCCAAAATTATATCGCTATCATCCTTAAATAATCATGGAAGCAAATCATCGAGTCTGTGGCTTCGAGATCGACTATTAGATTGCGCTTAAGTTGGCGTCTAATATTGCGACGAGTAATATTATGAGGAATTTGGCGTCTTGTTACGAGTATCTCCATAGATTCTACAGAGCCAGCTATTATTTATACTGGGGCCTGCAATGCCACATACAATAGTACCTGTATTGTGCCTACTGGAACTTATCTTGGCCAAAAGTAAATTCGGATATTCGCCATAAAGACCACTTAGCTTGGACTTTAGAATATCTTTATACTTTTGTCGGAAGGACGGTTTGTTCGAGTTTTCCTCCATCAATTTGGGGATTATTCTTATATATTTCCCCGGAAAATTTTAATGCAAATCTACAACGGATAAGTGCATGGTCCGAGTCGACAAAAGGGTTTCAAAAATAACGACAATTCTGGATGCAATCAAGCCATTTATAACTACTTGCTACATGATCTGTTTGAGTCCACCGTTGTCTAGGTGCTGGAGGACACCATATAGTGCAATGGCTAACATTCTTTTAGGGTTTTTACTACTTAAATATAATATATATTCCGCGCAGCTATCCAAAAGCCTTTCACCATTATCGTTGCGCGTCGAGCTTGAAGTGTATCTTCCACCTAAATTAAATTCTGTGTTACTTAAGCGCCCAACTTGAGCATTCATGGCACCCATAACAAAGACTATATCGGAACTTCGTGCTCCACTTAGTAGAGCTTAGTTCGGAATAAAACGCGTCCTTGCTTTCGTCTGTGCTGCAGTCAGTTGGAGCATATGCAGATACAACGAAGAGGCATTGAAGATAACGGTTTCCATTGATTTTAGTAGATGTATTTAAACGTACCACACACATTCGACTATTTAAAGTGATCAATCAATTAAGCAAGCTGCAGCTCGTGCGCTAAGGACAATACTAACGCCCCTTTTACCGGCTTGAGAGAACACCGTGAAACCAGATGTTCGAAGCCAATAACGCGTAGATAGGGATGATGCAACCAGTTCTGTAATGCACATAGGATCCTGTATTCTGGTTTCAGATACGCAAAATACGTCGATATCTAATTTACCTAACGTACGTGCAAGAGCTTCTTGATATCCAAGTTGTTTTAACATTCGCATATTAAGTGCGCCTGTTAAAACCTAACCTAGGTTTAATGAATGATAGTCTACTTAAAATATATTCAAAATTTGGCAACCAGATATTTGGCTTAGTGATATGATAAACATCAAACATATTCATAGTATCTAGAAGAGCGTTACCGTTAGATTGAGAAGAGGAAGGGGTAGGAAAGGAGTCAGAATTGCAGATAGAGTTTCCTGCATTAGCTCGATTTCGCTTATACACCCTGCATGGCCCAGCAGATAAGGCGACCCTTTTTAAACTGCGCAACGGCAGATGCTGTACGTAATTATTATAAGTTGTACTTGTGGACTGTAAAGGAACACTAGGTCGTCCATTTGTTCTGAATCACAGTAACAAGCACAGCAAACGGGCAGAGTGAGTCGAAAAATCAGAAGAAAGAGTTGCCTAAAATATTAGGCTTTATTCATCATATAATGCAGATATACATGCTAAAAGACAAAGCGAAACATGTTAGTATACGAACGGTGTGAATATAAATGTGTGTACAAATAAACAATCATATCATTCTCCTCCACTGCGATTTGTAGCGTAGCGTCAGAGTCGGAACAAGAATGTTATAGTAACAATTCAAAGAGGATTAAGAAAACATAGTATTTAAACATTTTCACTTCGTAAGTTATAAGGATGAACACGTTGTTGTTGATTGATAAGGTTTTTAAGATTCTCTGATAGGTCACGAGCATTTGAGTTATCCGTAGATTCACCATTTGCCTTAACATTATCATTATCGGTATCGTCATTATAGGTTTGTTCATCAGCAACAACCGGTTCATTTTCACGGAGTCCCATATTAGTTCCAGCTTCATTCATCAGTGCGTCGGAGCCTTTCGGGGCTAATTGACGGATAGATACTGTATCTTCTCTTCCATCAGAAAAACGAACATGCGCATAGTTAGGATTGCAATGAATTAGTTCAACTTCTTCCACAGAGGGTCATATTTAGAAACTCTAGCATTCTTCTTGAGTAAAACTTTGCCAGGAACAGTAAGCCAGGTTGGGAGTGTGGTACCAAAAGTCGACCTTCTATTGTGTCGAAAAGACGCTCGTGAGGGGTTTCGTTGGTAGATGTGCACAATAATGAACGGACTGAATGTAATGCGTCCAGCAGCACGCATTCCCAGTTTTCAACTGAAAGCCTTTTTGATCTGAGAGCGAGAAGGATCGATTTCCATAAGGTACCATTCATTCTTTCTACCTGTCCATTTCCTTTGGGATTATAAGGAGTCGTTCTACTCGAAGCTATACCTTTTTCCCGAAGAAAATTTTGTACCTCGGTCGACATGAAGGAAGAACCTCTGTCTGAGTGAATGTACGAAGGCATCCCAAGCATTGCGAATATTTGACACAGGTGAAGTATGACGGTGTGACTGCTAAGGTCAGGACAAGCAAATGCAAAGGGAAATCGAGAATATTCATCGATGACCATCAGAAGATAACGATAACGAGTTGATGAAGGAAGAGGTCCTTTAAAATCCATAGATAATCGCTCAAACGGTTGGGTAGCTTTGATTAATTGGCCTTGAATTGCCGAAGGAAATCTGGGCTTGATCTCAGAGCACACTTCACAACTCAAGGTCATTTTTCGAATTTCAACAATAGAATATGGTAAATTACGAGATTTCACAAAGTGGAGCATACGAGAAATTCCAGGATGACAAAGAGAATCATGTATTTGTTTTGAATCCAGTCCATTTAGAAGCGCACCACAACAGGATCGACCTAGTGCATCTGCTGCTTTGTTATCTTTTCCGGGTCTATAGACAACATCGAAGCTGTAAGGTGATAATTCCATTTTCCAGCGCAAAATTTTATCGTTCTTCACTCTTCCTCGATTTTGATTGCCAAAAATAAAGGAAACAGATCTTTGATCAGTGACAAGTTTGAAATGATTACTCAAAAGCAAATGCCTCCATTTTCGAATAGCTTCAACCACGACATAGGCTTCTTTTTCAACAGCTGAGTGATGTTTTTCAGATGGCGTCAACGTCCAAGAGAAAAACGCCACAGGTCTTCCACCTTGGTTCAAAGTGGCAGCAATAGCTACGTCCGAAGCATCAGTTTCGACGACAAACGGAATATCACAACGAATAGAAGCTAGAGTTGCTACGGCTAATTCTTTTTTAAGATCATCGAAATTTTGTTTCACAGAGACGGGCAAAGGAAAAGTTCGATTATGAACGAGTGAGTGGATTTTATCGGAGAAATTGGAGATCCACGGCGAATAATAAGCGAAAAATCCCACAATTCTTTGTTGCGATTGCACATTCGACGGTGGTGGGAGATCTTGTAAAGGCTTTAATCGGTCAGGATCAGGTTTAATTTTTCCATTCGATATTTGAAAACCAAGGAGAGTAATTTCTTTAGCTGCGAAAATGCTCTTTGATTAATTTAAGGTCAATCCATATTTTTTAACGGCATTAAGAAATTTGTTGAGATTTGTTTCGTGTTCAAGCGTATCTCTCCCGTAAACTGTCACATTGTCCACATAGAAAAATGTATCTGTGAGATGTTCCTGTGCGATTATATGATCCATAGTTCTTTGGAAACATGAGACACCATTCGTCACTCCGAAGGGAATGCGACGGAATTGAAACAAGCGTCCACACGCTTCGAAAGCAGTAAATACCTTTTCATGTTCTTGGATAGGTATTTGGTGGTAAGCGCTTTTGAGATCCAAAGTGCTGAATATATGATATTTTGAAATGGTTTCAGCCATTTGGTCTATTTTCGGCAAAGGATAGGCGTCTAAGAGTGTGAATTTGTTGACCGTTTGGCTGTAGTCCACAACCATACGTTTCTTGTGATTCTCATTCGATACAACCAGAACTTGTGCTCTCCACGGGGATGTTGAAGGTTCGATAATGGCATCAGAAACTAATCTGTTTATTTCATCCCGGATAAATATTTCATCCATTCGATTGTACCTTCTTGATTTCGTAAGCAATAGGCCTCCAGTTAGCAGTTAAATGGTGGAAAAGAGGCGGGGACGTAACAGATGCAGGTTTCAGTAAACAGACGGTGAATGACGATTTATGACCACCAAAAGAGATATTTACACTTTTATGCAATCCAAGGAAGTCATGACCGAGGAGTACGTCAGTACAAAGATCAGAAAGTATAGATAGCTTGATATTTTTATAAACAAATGATTTGTATTGAATCGACACAAAACAATGGCCTTTGGTATGACTCGATAATGAGCTAGACGCCATGGTTATTGTTTCTCGTGAGGAGTGAATTTTCCAATTATTTTTCAAAACGAAGGCTTCTGAAACATAACTACAGGAACTGCCTGTATCAACGAGAGCATGACAATTTATGTTATTGACTTCTAGATTTATTACACATTTGGTGAGACAATCAGGAGCAGCAGCTAATACAGTTGCAGATATGGTAGGATGAAGCGTCGAAACCACTGGGCGGTGATTCTTAGAGCGGCATACCTTTTGAAAATGTCCTTTGTTTCCACAACTTTTACAGAAAGCGTTTCTGGCCGGACATTTCCATCTTAAATGATAATCGTACCCACAAAAGTCACATTTTTGTTTAACAGCAGCAACAAGATTATCTGTAGATTTATCGGAGGTTGATGAAGGACAGAGTGGCTGAACCGTTGCAGTGTGTGCAGAATTCAAACAGTTTTGATATGATAATGATTGCTTTTCCGCCATTTCGAGACCACGTGCTTGATCAAAAGCCGCTTGAAAATTAAGTGAGTTGTGTTCTAAGAGACGTTGTCTGATTGAATTGGACTGGATTCCATTAATGAAGGCATCGCGCAGAGCATCGTCTCGATTTTCCTCGGCCGTAGTTGGTTTGAAATTGCACTCCCTAGCTAACGATTTCAGAATCTGAACAAATTGATCCAATGTTTGTCCATTTTCTTGTTTAGTAGTCGCGAGTATATGACGAACAAAGACTTCATTTTTCGGTCTGACATAGAGATTCATTAGAGTTTTGATAGCATTATCATATGTATCACAGTCAACGATGTGTTCATATACGTTAGGAGAGACGTAGGAAATAAGAGTGTCTAATTTATCCGGATTCATGGATTCGACTGATTTTAGGAGACCACAGAATGTACGATACCAATGATTCCATTGTTTTGCTGCATCTGGTGCACTAGGTTCAACATCAAATCTTTCTGGTTTGAGTAGGCGTTCCATGATTGGGTTATATGATGAATAAATTGTTCTGAATCACAGTAACAAGCACAGCAAACGGGCAGAGTGAGTCGAAAAATCAGAAGAAAGAGTTGCCTAAAATATTAGGCTTTATTCCTCATATAATGCAGATATACATGCTAAAAGACAAAGCAAAACATGTTAGTATACGAACGGTGTGAATATAAATGTGTGTACAAATAAACAATCATATCAGGTCTGTATTCGGAGTCTTGCTTCTCCAAGATAGTGTGCCAACTAAGGCTGATGAGCACCATCTGCCAAGATGTCAGCGGACAAAGTTTCTTTCAGCAGCCGAAACCTGCCCTTCACGTCTGGAACGCTTGCTCTCATTCCGTCACTACACATTTAAAAATAAATTTTACTGCGCAGTTAGACCAAACTCGAAGCTTCATATTAAATAGGATGATGACTTCCTTCTAGACCCGGCAAGGTTCATGCTATCAATCCCTCCTTGACTAGCTTGGGCCCACTGGTCGTCAGGCCGGAATTTCTATGGCTACGAGTTACATTAGTTAGTATATAATTGAAAATTGTGTCGTGTGCGGCAGAGTCTCTCAGTGGTTAGAGCACTATATTCCGAAGCACACATGCTAAGGTATGAGCCCTGTCCGCAGAAAATTCTGGACAATATGTGATGAGTTTTCAATAAGGTCGAAATAGGTCGACTGGATGAATTGCTTTTTCTACATTATACAATTCTGAGTTTATAATGACAAATGTATGTATTTAATTGGTCAGGTGTTTGGATAAAGATAGCAACTTTTCTTTGACTAAAAATAGCGAGTATTATAAACATTTAAAATGAAGTAGAATTACGTTACAAACAAACTGTTAAAATACCGCTTGTTTCCAAATTAAGAATAAAACACGTTGACGCAATCAGCAAATTAAAAAATGCACAAACAGCCAATCAAAAACTGGCGAAATATGCATAGTGCACAAAGAAGGCAAACAAAGCATTCCAAATATAGCACATTAACCATTGCATAGGAATACTGAAAGTCACGTAAAGCATTGATTGTTAGGAATCTAAAGAAATGGATTTTCCAAAAGAATGTCTATGCATGTGCATATGTGAAGGGTAGAATGAATTTATAGATATATTTAGATTTATGTGTATACATTCATGTGTATGAATTAGTGTGTCCTCATTTATGTGTGCGTTTTTCTACATATTTTTGCATGTGTACATTCAAAATGTAGGATTCTGTATTTCGCGCATAAATGAAAAAATCTGGGAATTTTCACTTTTTTTCAAGAATAACCAAAGCGCTGAGACAATCTAAAACGTGTGTGATCGCTAGTACTATGCACATGTACTATGTGAGTATACATTCTCTTCATTTTCTCTGGATTTAATGTATGCAACACAAAACACGACGAAAACAATAGAAAGAATCAACAGGTGTAAACAAGATCATGGCACTCCTTTAGTGTTGTTATACTGCATGTATGCATGGCAGTTTGTTAATATCTATACTCTGTT
The DNA here is from genome assembly GCA_029291075.1 of Eudiplozoon nipponicum. Classification (NCBI taxonomy): domain Eukaryota; kingdom Metazoa; phylum Platyhelminthes; class Monogenea; order Mazocraeidea; family Diplozoidae; genus Eudiplozoon; species Eudiplozoon nipponicum. The sequence continues at coordinate 10,891 of JAQBSW010011836.1, forward strand.
TGTTGTAGAGACCTAATATATATGAAATTGAGTGACAAATTAGTTCAAATTGGACAGGTGGATAAACTAGACAGCATGAACGTGAAGTTTAATCTCATGTGTACATTTATTTCGTGCTTACCGGCGACTCATAAGTAGGAGCCGGTATTACGCCCTTTACCCACTATATATTTAGGTGAGGAATGTGGGACAATTGGACGGTACAATCTCCTATACGAATTTTTGATTCAGCAGTAGTGGAGCGAACTTCATATAGTCTTCGCCAATGCAACTTCAAAGCCGACTCGATATATATAATATATATCCTGAGCTCTTAAATGGATAACTGTTGTCTCGGTACATGTTACAAACAAAATGGATTTCAGGGTATGCAAAAGTTACCTGATTTGCGTTTTGACAAACACAGGCTGAACTCCAGTTTTTGTTTCATGAAAATATTTCGGCGATTTTTGGTGGTCACCTTCCTCAATTCACTCATCATCGCAAATGCTAAAAAACAAACAAACGATGCAAGCAAACTTTTGATGATGGGTGAAATGAAGAAGGCGCCCGCCAAGAAAAGCTTAAATAATTTCACAAAACAAAACAACTGGAATTCAGCCTGTGTTAGTCAAAACGCCGATCAGGTGATTTTGACAAATCCAATTTCGCAATTTCTTCATTCTTTCAAGCAACATTTGGTATGCTAAATTTCACCAAAATTAACAATTACAACAATTTCTGAATACATGTTACTCCAACGAATCGAAAAACTCTGACCTGTTCAATATGTTTACAAAAATTTTATTCAGATAAATCAATAGTCTGTAAAACTCACCAACTGCTTTTGTTTTTCCTTCGCGAAAGATTAGACTCAAGCCTTTTCGTAGATACTCTGGATGCTTGATAAAGCGGAATTTCACCTCGTCCTTATCTCCAGTCCTAAGGCACTCTCTAGCCTTTATAGCGTGGATGGTTGCAGTTTGTCTAATGGGCCCCGCGTGCACCATGGCTTCGTAGCCTGGACAAATTGTAGTGGGATGGTGCAGAATAAGAATTTCAGCAGTAAACTCCCAACAAGCTTTGGGCTCAATTTGGGGCGCGACCAATACCATACCCTAAGATGCAAACGTCATTTGTAGAATAAATATATAGATGAATACACATCGTGAAATATTTTTCATCAAAGGTTATTTTCCAGAAAAAATATATAAACAAGTGCATTGTATCCTTCCACTGTGCAAAAACAAAAAGAAATTTTATCAGATACAAGAAACTTTTCTTTCTCATTATCTCCTCAAGTACCTACTAATGAACATATTTCTATATATAAATTGGAAAGCAAAACAAGATAGAAATATGTAAACATAAAGAGAGTGTGAAAAACGGAAACCAATCAATTGTGTGCATCATATCAAGTTCAAGTTCAATGCCTGAACATGTTTCTTCTGCTTGCATAAATGCGGCTTCAATTTGTCTATTCGTAAGGCTTCGTATGTGACTAGCTCCTTTTCGTTATTGCATTTAGTTATTATTTTGAATGTTAAGTCTGGTGAACTTACCTGTGATGTTTTAACATCAATTATTGTTCTCCAATATACATGAGCAAGATGTCGATCAACTTACGTAGGCCGATCGACCATACGGTTAATTACTCGAATGAAAGAACATTGTAACTTAAACGCGTTTTAAATCCAATGGTGAATACACGTCTTCAATTGCGCAACACACCGTTGAAACTTCGCACGTATGTTCTCCAGACGTATTATTCAAAAAAATAATTCAATGCAATAACTAATGGGAAATAGCCACATACGAAGCCTTATGGATAAAAAAAATTGCATCAGGATTTATGTAAGCAGAAGAGGCATGTTCAGGCATTGAACTTGAACTGGATATGACGCACGCAATTGATTGGTTTCCGTTTTTTCACACTCTCTCTATGTTTAAATATTTCTATCTTGTTTTGCTTTCCAATTTATATATAGAGATATGTTCATTAGTAGATACTTGAGGAGGTAATGCGAAAGAAACGTTTCTTGTATCTGATAAAATTTCGTTTTGTTCATGCACATAGGAAGGGTAAAATGAGTTTTATTGAAGCTCGCATTTCAAAAGAATTTAAACAAGTCTCTGAGGCAGTTATCCGTGAAAGTAAACCGTCTTACGTTGTTAAATATGAAAGAACACAAAGAATATAAAAAGACAACCGTGATTGGAAATAAAACTAGGCCTAAATAACAGCATAAAGAAGACCACGGGGACTTTTAAACAACAGATACAATAGGCGAGGTAAGAAGACAATATACAGTATTAAAGAAAACACCTCTGTTGTTTCACTGCATCGTTTTGTACCACAACCACGCCTAAAGGTTAACTCAATCAATAGATCGCAAAACAAAAATTAACACGTTTGACACTGAGAGGGTTTGAAGACAGCGAAAAGGGAACCGAACCAAGAAGTAGGAAGGAAGCATAGATTCAAGTATGGTAGATGAAATTCTCATATGCTACCAAACTTGGTTGCGGCTAATTTAAATTTTATTTGCTACATAATAATCTGGTGCTCTTTCGTATAACGAGAATCCGGCGCTTGTAGAGAAAATAGCACCCTATAAGCCTACCTAATAATAGGCATACGTAAAACATGACAGAGCGAGCATGAATGATAGTCTTATATGCCTGTCTAGAGCGGAGCATTTATTTATGAATAAAAATACATGTACGAATGACAGTGTTTTCCAATCATTGAAGATATATTATATTGACTTTTAGATTACAGTGATCGAATTTATGCAACCGTCAGAAATATTCACATACAAAAACTCGTTTCATCAAAGCATAAGATTGCGCGCGCACGCATTCTAGTTTTTTTCACAAATTCCGAGGGTTAGAAGAGACGACTAGCTACCGCGATTTACATATTCACTTTGTCACTTGTATTTAGCGAGGTTTGATAGTGCTAAAATAATATGTAATCCTCTAATTTACCTCCCAATCTTCATTCGGACGCCGCAGAGCTGGCGTTAGTGATGAGCGATCAGTTAGTAGTATTTTACAAGTCAACGGTACGAAATTAATGCTGGAAGGCACCACTACTAAAAAAAATATTGACAGTTCATTGTTAACCTAGACGATACCAGAACCAGCCCGTAACCACAGAAATATCAGGCCCGATGGTAGGCAAGCACTAACTATTCAGTTCGGTAATTATAGCATGAACCTTGCCGGGCCTAACGGGATAGTTACCATGCCGTTTCATGTGAGGACATCAGTTCAGCTGAAGTATGCAGCAAAACATAATGAATAATGGGTAGTGACGGAATACAAGCAAGTGTGTCAGGCATGAATAGAATTTCGACTGCTGAAGATAATTTGGCCGCTGGTACCTGGGCAGAAATTGCTCGACAACCTTGTATGACAGACAGTCTAAGAGAAAGAAAATTGAATAAAATTCCGCCCCACTCATCTCCATCATCATCATCATCACCACCACCATCATTATTATCATGATCATCATCACATCAACGCATTTCCCATGCTAACATAAAAAAATTAGGTAATAAGAAGCTATAACATTTTCGTTGAATAAATTAATAACTAGAATGCAGGATCCTGTACGTATTACTGTATTAGGTGCACCTAACTTATATGCGCGTTAATGGCTTCGAAACTTTGGTTGCACGGAGTATTCTCAAGCCTGAAAATGGGGCTTCAGTATTATCCTTAACTCTCGAGATGAAAGTTATTTAGCTGACTGGATCCCTGTAGACAACCGACATTGTGTGGCACATGGAAAGATATCCAATAAAATCAATAATTAGAACTTTGGCTTTTCATTGTATCTACATATGCTCAGTCGTGTCTAGGTTATTTGCTTCGATTATCCTACGCCGTCTTAGCGCTTCATGTGAATCACACACTAGAGAAGAACAGGCCAGATTCCGCTCAAAGCGAGGCTGTATAGAAAATATTTTTACGTTAAGGTAAGTTATTGAACAGCGATATGTATAGCATCGTCCCATATTAGCCTTTTTACTATACATCAAGAGTGCATTTGACTCCATGGATCGCAATGTTTTATTCCATATTCTGTCGAAAAGTGGTGTTCCCACAAAATTTGTTAATATTATACGCGTTCTCTACACAAATACTTCTGATTGCGTTAGGGTTTCACTCAGCCTTAAAAGTCATGCACAAAATGAATATGGATGTGCAGTTTGGTCATATACTAGTGAAATTTTATCTTTTAGTGGAATATCATTGATGTGTACGAGCATTCGTCTACCATTATTTGAGAAGCTTAACCCATATATGTTGACGAAAAATAATCAACGTTGGAACAAAAATGTGCATCAGACAAGTAAATACGGCTACAAAAACTGTACTAGCTTGGTTATATTTTATGTTTGTCTTCAAATCTATATCCCAATAGAGCATTATTCTCTCAATTAGCGTCAATTCGGGGTAGACTTTTAAATAGCAGAAATACCTAAAAACCGTTACAATCCAATTGGTTAGTTTAAGACCCATTTGCCTACCAGAATTCGGTCTACGTGCGCATTATATGTCTGAGTTTAAAACTTTGCGCGTTATGTCATCTAATCGAGCTTAGTAGTAATCACACTTGTAGAGACTCTAGTCCTATTAGCTGACGAGCCCCACAGATGCTAAGTAGGATCCAGTTTAGTGTGTGTATAGGAGTCTAGCAAGATGATTTTCTCTTCTTGAACCAAATTATCAGTTTGTTCTCAAAAGATAAGCCTCAATGTTAATCACAGAAAAACTATACACAAATAAATAACATGTTCTCGTTGTGACCGAAGCTTATTGTGAAAATCAAAATTGTAATGAGAAACCAGAAAGTTGCTACAAGTTAACAGAGAAGATCATTTTGCGTCCAGTACAAGATATAGAAAACTATGCTTGCATAGTAATACAAATTGTAAGTAGTTGTATGAAAAAGAAAGTAATACTTTTTGTCGGAGGAAATATCTTCCTCTACACGCTGCTGAATTCTGGTTGAATTGCACTAAATTTCTTGCCTCGGTTGGGCAGAGTTAATTGCGGTGTTTGGTAGTATTTACAAAGCGATAACGTTGAAACTGTCTCGTTTCTTTGTGTCACCCATGTAAATATCTCGATTTGCACTGGATACTCTCCTACATAAATTACCCTCCTTTAACGATTTTTGTTTTAAATTATAAATATTTTAATTATTAGAATAACATCTTTGATGTTTTTATTATTCGCGTTGCAATATGGCAGCGAATCATCCGTTATTAAAGGCCATTATGATTCTGTCTGTGATTATGAGGATTAGTTCCCGGTTCACTGAGTCAAACGAAGTCTGAAATCCTCATAAGATGGCTATTATGTAAGGGCGGCATACATGCTGTTCCTGTAGTTGTCTTTAAAAAATTATATATATATATATATATATATATATATATAAATATATATATATATATATATAGCACCGTTCTGGTCTGGATTCAGATGCCCTCTTCATGTGATAGGCATAAAGTGTCAAGATAACGAAAAGTAGTCAAAATCATTCGGCTGGATATCGATGGTCATTGCTGAAACTGTTAGTTATCATTAACTCGGTCCTACTAACCGAAATGTTTTCCTCATTCAAATTAACTAGAAAAATATTGGGTATTGCACAGAAAACTATCAACACCATCAGTAAATAAAGTCAGTAGCAGATCATCGTGAGCTACAGCTTCGTGCCGTTTCAGTTTAAGATGATTGATTCGATATTAGCGGATTATAATGTCAATACAGGCATACTTTCGTGAGTCGGAACAGATATAGGCAACCAAGAGTAGAACTTTGAAGGGCTCTGGATACGATCAGGAAGACAGATTTAATAAGTTATATGCTTGTCGTTGCTGTTGCTAAGGCCATTTATTGTTTTACTTATTAATATCATTCTAGATTAGATGTTTTTGTAATGTGATATATGTAGAAAAATTGGCCGATTTATCCATGAAGGTATGAATAATTTGTATCAATAGTTATCCAGCTATTAGCCATCCGGCTAACCAAGAATGACGAGTAACATCTAATCGAGTTTCCAATTTCAAGGCACCCTCGGCTTGAAGTCTTTGTTTGGCCCGCTTGCTCCCATTCCGTCACCACCTATTTAACACTAAGCACTAGCAACATAGAGAAACTTAACTCGAAGCATCATTCTACACGAGATAGTTGCATCCAAGTAGTGTCGGATAGGTTAACCCAACAATTGCCGGGGCAAGTAGCTTTGGACCACCAGCCGTCAGGTCGGACATTTCTATGCTTACGAATCATATGCTAAAGTTGAGTTTAGATAGTAAAAAATAGACATGGTTTATATGACAAAATATTCAAACACGCATACATTAACCTAGACCAGTATTTAACTAGATGAAATCAAGTAAAGCTTGAATTCATACAAAATAAAATAATCCAGGCGTTTTATTTAGATTGGACAAAGACAAACCTATAAAAATAATCCAGGGCACCAACCAAACAACTTCGTTTATTGCGATAAATTCTATTTCCTCTTAAGATAGCGAATAGTAGCTCGGAAAAAGATGACATTACACTGCAGAAACAACTGGAGCAACATAATCTGAATTTCACAATTGGAATTGAATTCAGTTAAAACCGATAAGGTTTACGATAATGCTGATTGTAGGGCTGGATAGGATTCACCCGCTATCTCTACAATATCAAGCGATTTATCGATACATTAGTTATTCAGGTATTTTAACGATCAAACTAACCTTCCGTAATTGGTTTCGCTTAAATTTTCTCAGTGCAAATGATGCCGTTTGACCACCGCGAACTTGGGTACACTGCATGCGTTTCCTGTGGATACTTTTAATCGGCACAGGTACGAAATTACCAGTGGTGTCAGGACCCAAAAGTAATGTGTCATTGAGACGAATGATGCCACTGAGACAGGTACCTGACACAACTGACCCCACACCCGGAACAACGAATATCTCGTCAATTTGAAATTCAACTGCGTCATCGAGGCAAGGATTGCAACGAGGCGAAAGTAAATTAAGAAAAGCTTTAAGCAGGTCCAGGTTTTCACCAGAAACATTGGAAACAGTAAATATAGGGCACATTCTCTCAGAAGTGAAGTTCTTTGCACACATAACAACATCATCTCTAGAAAAAAATGAAAAAAATAGAGTCAGTAACTTTTGTATTGTTACGCACTTGATAAAAAATGAAAGCTGAAAATTTCAGCAAAATATAAATTTAAATTAATTATCTGTGTTACTGTATTAGCATAATATAAGAGCAACCTTACACAAACGTAAAATTGTATTTAACCTATCTACGATTTTCTTTTGTCGTTTTATGATTTGCCTTAGCTATTAAACAATAATATGATTCATCCACATTTACAAGTACGAGTCTCAGTGATGGTTTGGCGCTAATTGATCTCGTCAATCCGAAGGCTTCCACGCCACTAATACTAACCATAAAACGTGCTGTACTATCCAATTATGTTGACCGCTGTTCAAATTTTCGGTACACCATTTACAGAAACTTTATTTGTAATAAAATACCACCCAGTAAGCTAATCACAGGACCAGATGTAAACAGATGTGGCAATTCCGTTCGAAACAAATCTATGGCATTCGTAGGTGGGCAAAATCTTGAATCATTTACATTTCCAGGTGCACAGTTAGTGTTTGGCATTGAATGATGAATTATAACTTGTCCCTTCACTATAATGCCGCCCATGAGCTGCTTGTTTGAAAATGCGTTTTAAATTCACTAACAGTTAGGAAAAATCTAAGGCCTTCAATGACAAAACCCTCTACATACAAATAGGTATAAA
>JAQBSW010011837.1:0-18711 GCA_029291075.1 Eudiplozoon nipponicum
TACGTCGATATTTTTCCAAAATAAACAACCATACCAGGTAGGTAAATTTTACAACACTTTATATGCATTACTGACAGGAACTAAATGTCATGTCCTTATATTATTGTTAAGTAAGTGAATAAATAAATAATTAGTAATTAATTTATATTTATTCAGCTGTTAAATTTTTACGCCTGTGAACTCTATCTCGTTCTTCTTCAACGTAAGAGGCCTTGTTACATTTTTAGAGAAAATCACTGGTAACGAGGTCAATGTTCAGGACTGCGTATCTCTACCTGAGACTAATTTGTGGAATCTTGCGCTCCGTCATACTTGAATGACATTTGCCTAGTACACGTTTGTTAAACTAAACTTTCTGTTTGTTTTAAACAGACAATACGACAGAATGTCTGTATTTAATATTTGAAAGGTCGTCATATTCAATTTCATTTTGTGTAGTTTAGTCATAAATGTGCCATCACTTATCCCATTACACGCATTTCGGGATTGGTGACACCAGTTTCTATAGGAATGTTATTTCTTCAAACATACGTCAGTTTAACAAGGCATTTTGACTTGGTCCACACTTATTTAAATAAAATTTACGGATTTGAAATAAACAGCAATCACATGTTTAACCAATCGCATAACATTTCTTTAAATCAAATTTGCAAGCTTGAAGTAAACACCAGACCCATTGTATTTAATCAGTCGACCAACATAGAACAACTACCGCCATTTCGACTAGTAAATACAATGGGATTAATGCCTACTTAAAGCTCGCAAATTTAATTCGAATAATTGTTATCCCCACCCGTGAAATAGATGATTGCTTAATTTCATAACGTAACAGAACTATCCTCAGTTACAAGCATTGGCGCGATCCGACCTTAGTTTTTCATCAAAAGAGCATCGAGATAATTTGTCTTTCTGGATTAATCTGTGATTTACCTATATTCACTATGATTTAAAATGTGAGCATAACCGAGTACTGGGAATGAGAGTCCTATCTCCATTATCCGGTTCGCTGTCATGCTCTGATGATCAGTGAGGCAAAAAGAAATTATGCTTTGCGCAATGGGATATTGCACAACAAGCGTCGGCTTATTGATCAGCAAGAAAGTTCGAAACTTGCCGTTGTGTGTAACTGACGATATTTTTGCTGTTTCGCGACTCTTTATAATAGAAATTGTTGTTTATTTTAATTAAAAATATATTGCTAGATCTTCTAGCAATTTAGCTACATTGTTTAGAAATGGCTCTATGTATTCAGTTAACTCAGTCAGCTATCATATCTGCATCGACATTGGTATTTATTTGATTTGTTATAGACCAATGGCATAAGCCGTGTTAGATGTTAACATCAAAATACATTTCCACAACAGATATTCTATGGAGGTTCCAGCATCATATACCTTTATATTCAAATGAAAGCAACGAATTGCATTTTACCAGTGTCGTCGATAAAGCATTGAAGTTTTATGCAATTTGTTAAGAGGTCGAGGCCTCTTTTCAGCCATGGTACTACTGACGATGTTCTATATAGGATCACTTGCAATCTAAGATTTTTTCGGGCAAACAAATGCACTTCTCGTGCAATTGGCCTATCCAGCTTATAATTTGTTAGTCATTGCCAGCTAAGCGTCAGGCGAAATTATTCGGGAACAATATTTACCAGCCGACTAGCTCTATGCCCCAGTAGTTTAATGCACCATCAGTATCTAACCTTTTCATGAAATTTCTATTGCAATGGTTGGAACACAGTTTTGGAAGATCATCTTCATATCCTGCACGCCATGCCTCCGTGGCAACGATTGTGAATAACTGAAACAGCAGGCGAGGTAGGCGAGCCATGACCAGATATTATTATTCGCGATATCAATCACTTGACCAAAAGACACTTGCGGGGCGAAAGTCTGTGGAAGTTGCTGCAAACAGGGTTCAATGGAGAGGATTGATTAATTTTTCGTTATTGGCATAGGCTGCACTGAAACCTACTTTGTGGGAAATCTTGATTTTCCGTTATGGATGTATGTATATACATAAATGAAGTTGATTCTCATTTGACGTCGCAACATGAATGGATTAATGGTAAGTTGACTCGAAAAATGCTTTAAACTTCAGGCACCCTGGAGGTTTCACTACTTGTTTGTCTCATTTTATCTTCTTTTTATAATATTTTGGAGGATTTATGCTAGATCCGGTTACCGAGTTGCAAGTAAGTTAGAAACGTATGTGTCAATAAGATTAAATAACTTATTATGCTGAACTTGGCACATACTCCTGGTCCAATGTGGAATAAATTGCAACTAAATAAGTATTGCCTAATGTATAATTGCACATATGCTAGTTCTTTGTAAATGTCAATAGAATATCTAAATATTATATATATAGTAGGTATATATATATATATATATATATATATATATATATATATATATATAGTTTTAGAGTATGTCGGAAAACGTTGGGCTTGTTTCACTTTTCCATCAAATTTGTTTATGTATAATTTTTTTATCAACTACTCCCTAACTTGTTACCTCTCATTTTTTGACGAAAAATCAATAACACATGAATTGGAACAAATGACATTTCATTTTCATTGCTGCAATTTAAACATTCTTTGTCATATCTGTGAGATATCTTGCATTGTACTTGGGGAAAATGCAGAAATAAGTAATTGCTTGTCCATACGCTTCGCGGCATTTATTGTTTGTTAATGTTGTGTGTCGTCCATCGTTGTTTCCTTTACCATATAGTGGAATTTTGTTGAAAAACTTTATATAAGCGTATGCAAAACAGTTTTATTGCCCACTCGCCCTCAGATTCATGAGAATGGTAGACTAGTAATTAATAGTGCCGTTTAGGATGAGTCATTTATTTTGTAGATTTGGTCGGTGATTATTGTTTTATCAGTCATTTTTTCATTAAATTTAGAACAAAATACCAGGTATTCATATTTTCTATTGACAGAAATCTTCCCAATTTAATGTCGTCTTTATTATGTATATATCTGTGTCTTATCTGTCGATATCTAACTTTATACATATTCTTCTCTATATATATATATACTTATTTACTTTTTTATTTATATCGCCACTTGACCAGCTTTCTTTGACATAATTATGCTTTTCTGTATAAACGCCCATTATTTTATATAAAACTACTATTTATAGTTATATCTAATTTTTCATGTATCCATTTTCCCGAAATAGAATTCTTGCTCGCGTTTTGCATTTTTATTTTAACTGGTGTTTTATCGAAATTATTTGAAAGCTTTATTAAGAATTACCTGAGGCCTGTTAGTCACAACAAAGATCTGTTAATTTTTAAACACCCAGTTTAGCATTTTTTCATTCTTTTATAAAAAATTATTCAGCTGTTTAGACAAGTGAATCCTGACAATTGAACTTAATTTATGTAAAGAATGTCTCACTGATTTCTTCCCGTATTTTACTTGTCAAACTGTTTCATATTTTTATTTATAGAAACCCTTGTACACCGGAAATGTCTATAATTACAACTCTTTGTTATCGCCAATTAGCCAGACTGGTATGCTTCTATTGTACATTATGCTAGTATTTATACGATTAATTATTTTTTTTCGACATCTTACTTCTTGGTTTCACGTTATTGGTGTTTTCTTTTCGGTTGGTTTATCGCTAATACAATGTGTGGGGATTATAGGTCATTGTTTATATTTTTTTTTAAATTTATTTATATATATATATAGGTATGACTTAAAATTATGTGTACCATGCAGCCTGATAGCTCATTGGTTAGACTCCTAAAATCCGAAGCAGACGTGCCCAGGTTCGAGCCCTGTCCGCGGAAAATTCTAGCCAGTTCATGATAGATTCTCAATTAGGACGAAACTGATCTACTGCAGGAATTTCCTTTTCTCCCTTGTACAATGCTTATTTTATACTTAAAAATATATGTATATTATGAGACTGGTGTTTATATATATGCCGCAATCTTAATTAGTATAACTGAATAAATTCGAACTCCGTGTTTAACCTACATGGGGATGAGAACTAAATTTATCTTTTATCAAACAGTACACAATCATTATTTTTCAAGTGATTCTGATTTATGTAGGAAACATAATTATATGGTGACTGAATAGAAGTTGTGCAGCCGATATTTCCAGTCAAGTCAAATGCAGGTGAGACTACTAGAAGTGATAGCCCCATACCTAATTTTGCTTTCCATATACATGCACTGGGGTTTGATCTTCGGTAGTCAGTTTACCTTCGTAATCTGATGATCATCATGAAAGGTCGACGTCTGGTCACATGCACTTGAATTGGTGTTTACATCAAGCTCGCAATCTTGCTTTAAAAAATTCATCATAACACCATCCAGCTGCCGTACATTTACTGATGAAATATTTTGGGGTTATAGGGCTTATAACTGATATCGATCAAGGACAGTGTATGGATTTGCTGTGGTAACAGGTGTTCAGAAGTTGTTGTAATTCTCACTTTTGGTGAACTTTGGCATACATTGAGATCCACTGTGTTGGTACCGAGTAACGACTCGGAAACCATAGTGTTAAGCTATGCCTGTCTGCTTAGAAGAAAGCCATGCCGAATACTAATCATAGTTTCAAAAGTACTAGGTCACTTGTAGAGAGATATATATATATATATATATATATATATATATAGGATACTGAAGTTGTACACGAAGATTTTATATGAAAGTAGATCTACTACTGCAGGTTTTCATGTTCCTATAAGAGATTACACCGTCCAATTTTCCCATATTTCTCCTCCAAATATATAGCGGATATAGGGTGCAGTACCTGCTCCTTCATTTAGTCTCATGTAGAAGCGAATCTCATGTGAGTAGAGGTTATATCTTTTGTTCGTGCTGACATTGACAAATCCTTGTGGCCTTATTTGAACTAGCTTGATACTAGTCCTGGCATACCTCTCTCGCTCTCTCATTCTCATCTCCCATTGAATTACTCTTCTGTATGGAATTTTATTTGCTCATCAATGCTTCTCTTGACACATTCAGTTCAATCACCGGTTCACCTTAAGTTTGTTGTGCATTTGTCTTTAATGCTCGGTAATTCGTTCAGTAACTTGTTCACTCATAAGCCCGGCATTAGTACTAATTTATTCTATCGCTTATTCTGTCCTACAGTTTGATTGCATTCCCATTAACCCACAGTCAACATCGTTGCTCTAATGTTGCTGTTTAGTCGCTTTTTCTACTATCGTCCCTTTAGATTAACATGCTCGGTATATGTTGCAGCTTTAACTTACATTTGGTACAAATTTTTGCATACATAATGCCCATTATATTGTAATTATATATATATATATATATAGGTGTATATATATATATATATGTATCTACAACTATAAACACAAACATTATCCACTAATTACGTTGAGTTTTAGTACGATTAATAATAGCATCGAAATAGGTTCCTTTGGTTTGTCTTTAAGTACGCATAATGGCGTTTGATATGTAATTTATATGCCAAAAATAACAATATGCAGTCAATTTATTGCTTAATTTCTAAAATGAATATTTATTTATAAATAAAGCCTAATGACGGGATCTTTATTATGCATATTTTGTCAATATTTGGTTTATACTAGAACTATGTATTGGAAAATTACTTATTGTGCAGGAAATTGCTTGAATTAGAATCGATTTTGTCATCTCGGATGTTATGATATTTATACTATATGTTCTGATATTTGTTCTTGATTTCCTTATGCCTTCAAAAATTTGCAATCAAATCTGTCAACCTATTTAGCACATCTTAAAATGTAATTCATTTATTGGCCTCAAGTTTAATTTTTGTTTAGCAAACTTGTCAGTGTTAACCAGACTTGTCTCAACGAATAGAATTGAACTCCGATGAGGTTTCATTCTTAGTCTATAAAATTCAGTGTTTTCAATTAATCGAACTTTATACTTTTACAATTGAACAAGAACTAATTGTGCGCGTGGTGATAATATTTCTCGTATGAAGTTGGCAGACTTGTGATAAACACAAATCCCATTTCATGCCAAGTACTAGTTATGCTAGGCAGTTGAGGGTAAAAGCGCATTTCTAAATACGCATACGTTGTTTGATCCTAGATAGTCAGTTTGCTGTTGCATTCTGATGTAGACCATAGAAGTTCAAAACGCGTTAGAACGTGCACTAATGGTCTATTTGTTGTATTGCGTGAGTGATTGCGTATATTTCAAACTCACGAACTTGACTTGAAGAACTTCGTAAGTATATTTTCTTTGCCTAAAATCTTGGTATGGTTAATTGAATCACGCAGCAGGGATTGTTTTAATTTGGTTTTTACATCGTTTTTACAACACCAAAGCAGACGCAAACAAAAATCGCATATTTTTATTGGTTTGCACAACTAGCTTCTGCAGTGAACTGTTTTTTTCATTCTTTTTTATGCTAAACGTTATTTAAACGATATTAAAATACAATTTAACATAGTGCTTAGAAACCTTATAATCATCTACGTTTCAATTATTCGAAAGTTTTTTCAAGCCTCTTTCGTATGCATATGCGTTTATTATGAGCAATGTACTATATATTATATAACACAGATGTTAACTCATTGTCAGTTTTTCAGATAATATTACAAATCCCGGCGTGTGCATTTGTAGTTTCTGGATTTAGTCTTCATCGTGTTTACCCCTTTTTTATCCTACTTGTGGTAAAATATAATTTTATCTATAGCACAGTTTTTAAAAAATAATATTTAATTGTAAATAATGTTTAAATTGGTTACCGAAATAAGCTTTTGTGGTAAAAAGCGTGCAACGAGACTGATGTAAGTTGGTGTGTATTTCTAGTTATACAGCCATGATACGCATGGATCATATGTCATTCGTTTATTAACTATAAAACAGGGACGTTCTCTAAAGCTGCATTAGTTTTGGCTTTCCAGTGAACTTATTAGAAAATGCACGTGGTACACCGCCATGAGTGGGCTTCCCGTGACTGCGCCATTATGCCTACCTACGACGGAAAACTACAGAATACATTTAGCTCGGACCACATCATTAAATCCGTCTGTCTAAAGGCCGACTTTTATAATTAAATAAATTGTTTTAAACAGGCGCTGCTTAGAAAAATTATTTATTCGACCCATCAAATTTTAACTCATATTTAAATTTGATTAAACAGCGTGAAAAAAATTGCAGGGAAGTTAAATAACCATCTTTTTTCTAATGATAAAAGAAAAACTTCGTTCTGTCGAGATCTTATGATTACTTTACGACAGAATTTGATCTTATTTCGGAAACTGGTTTACGATCTCTACTTAATGAGCAATATTGACAATAAGACTGAGAATTTTCGATTGGTAGGTTGAGAGAAATGTCACCAAAATGTCTGGAGAATAGTGGATCACTGCTTCTATGACACGATACCGAATACATACTCATGTCTTCAGTAACAAATAGTCATATTGCACTTCGCAACTGAGAGTAAGGCTGAATGGCGCAAAGCGCTATGGGTTCATCGTATGAGTGTGCGGGTTGGTCGACAATGCGTATAATTGAAAGTAGATATCAGGTAGAATGCAAAATTTTCCTTGGGTGCATTGCAGGTACACGCGATCAATGAAAATGGGAGTACATCTTGTTGGAGAAGTAAGACGTGTATATGCTCGTCGCGTGAAATGAGAAACGCTAATGCAAAGAGAATGAAAGTGCTATAAAAATGCAGAGAACATGCCAGGTTTTTTAATTATATTAGGCGTATGATTCGATTTTAACCCGATCTATGCTTATGCTGTGATATGGTACTAAAGTAGTTATCATTTCTACGTAAAATAATAGGAAGATTACCTGGTCATATTTTATATTGCTAATGTGTAAGGAGTTTATTCAGGTTTCGACTAGATGATAAAAAATGTGTGTGTGCGTGTGTGTGGAGAGGCATAGAATGCAATGCAAAAATTATAAAATGGTTAACATTTTAAAAAATTACATGGAGTTTGTCTCGAATTTGCTAACTTCCTACATTGTTTAGTACTACATGCCTGGATTTCCAAATATATGCATTGCGCTGTAAGTTTTCTTATCTGAATTGTGCTAACCACGTTGTAGATTTGACCGATAAGCTTTACATTATTGTGTAAGGTCATAATGTAAGCGGTGTTATAACTTATATTACCCTACTGATCATTACTCATAATGAAACGTCGATTGTTACATCATCATAACCTACGAATAAATAAAACCTGTTGGTTTGTAAACAATACTTACACAATATTCCCAAGGAATTTTATTTGTTTCGCACGCGATGCAAGTTTATCCCTCTGTGAGATTTAGCCGCAGTAAGGTAAAATATTTAAAATAATTATATATAGAAAAGATATTTTTTAAAGTTTGGTGTTATCCATTTATATTTTGCCTAAGTTGTGGACCTTTCTTTTTTAATTTTGTTTTATATCGCAAACATACGTTTTATATTTTTTCTTCTGCTTGAAATATCTCCTGGCATTTTTAACTATTGAACTTCTTCGCAATTCAATTTAGTTGAATGTTTATCTTATAAACGAAATGTATTTTTATTTCTCAAATAACTTAATTATAAATCCGAGAACTGTTTTTCGAAAAGCCAATGTATGTTTTTTACCATTTAATGTCGTTTATACGCATTAAGAACAACATGGATTTTGATTGTCATATGCAAGCATAATTGATGAATTAGCTATCTTTCAGTTGATTTTTATCGATCGATTTGGCTTACTTCAGTATTTAGTGTGCCCAAACCCATTTTATGATAAGAAAAGTTTTCTAACGCATATTTCATTTATACACTTCATGGGATTGGGATACCTATATTCTAGCAGTGACTATGAAGATTATCAATAATTCTTTGGTTCAAGTTTACAAGCTTCATATATATACCAAACTAATTGTGTATACTCAGTCGCACAACATAGCCTAACTAACGTCAGTCACGTGTACTAAAGCATACATTCTCCAGATGAGAATCAAACTCATGACTCTCGGATTTCCAGAACGGTGCTTTAACCAACAGGCTATATTGTGCGACTGATTGGATATAACGGGATTGGTGTTTATAGCAACCTCGTAACCTTGATTTTACAAATTGTTATCATCACCGAACAACATAACAACATTACCGATGTCGAAACGGGTCAGTACGTGTGGCTGACGGTAGTTTTGTTATGTTGTTCGACGACTGGTTAAATATTATTGGATTTGTGTTTACTTCAAGCTCGCAAACTTGATTTAAAGAATTGTTACCACCACACGCGCAATCAATTTCTGTTAATTTATCATCACCTGTTTAGTCAATAATTTTATTATGTATTGTTTGCTCAGATTGGTATTGCAGATTAGAAGAAGCATGGTATTTGATTTATAATGTCAGTGTACTATGCTTGATAGATAGGTAGCCAACAGGTGCTAGACGTTTGTAATAGGAATTGACAAATAAATTTTGTACAGAAGTCTAAAATTATGATAAAGCGGGTATGCACAACCTAGTTTTAAAATAGGCCATTTTCTTTTCTCCAGAAATCGACTCGACTGTAATATCTGGGTGCTTTATTTAGTCACTTTTTTTGCAATGCAGGATGGATAAAGTATGATTAAACATAAAACAACGAACGGGAAGCGAGAAACGTACAAGCCGAGAAACACAAAAACACGCGTGTACACACACGCACACAAAGAATTATCAATTTATATCAAAACAGGTACGAACCTCTATTTTATTTAGTTGATGATTGAAATTGTAGCGTACAACTAGAAGTTGTACTGATGAACGAATCATCAACACGGTTATCTATCTGGGAAGCACTCTGATCTCATAGATATTCAACAACTTGACAGGCGGTTAACTGTCAAACAAAGATGCATGCCTACATGCATGTATTTTCGATTCTTCCGCACACTGGGCTCCAATAGAGCATAGAACCATGCCACTGGGCAACTCGAGGAGCAGCACTGGTAACTGCAGGTCCATTGCTTGTCTGAAAGCCAGTATTATTTTGCGTGATTAAAGACTTAGAAACGCCAGTCTCCTTCTTTGGTACTTTGAAACTTGTGCATAGCAATCAAAAATTTGTGACATAAAAGTATGTCTCGTCTTAATTTCTCCGGTCGTCCAGGTGGAAATCTATTGGCACAAGCTGCAATGTTATTCACTTTATTTTTCAAACCCAGTAAAAGTTGCCAATTAGACAAACAATTTCCTGGTCCACCATAAACAAATATGTTATTACTTCTGAGTTTATCGAAACGAAATAATGAATTTGAATAAGGATGTAGTCCTTAAGTCAAGTTTGCAAACTCAAGATGGCACAAATCCCATTTTATTTAGCGCGATGCACAGCGTAGCATAACTGCCGTCAGTGGGACATAGCAGCTGTAGTTTCGTTATATATATTTGTATATATATATATATATATATATATATATATATATATATATATATAATCGTTTAAATAACTTAACGCAAATGTGTGTTGATATTAGAGTTGGTGTAAACAGAAACAAGTTAACTCAAGCGGAATCAAGATCAAAAACCAAACTCCGGATAAACAACAGAGGCACTGGCTTGATGTATGCTTTTAGTGCTTACTGACAAGTCATTAGTCGAAGCCGGCCCTATGCTCCAAGCCGGCTATAACTTTAGTCAATTAAATTGCGAGAAGAGATGATTGTCCACAAAGATTCTCTGTAAAACGCTCTTGACTAGTCCTTTCGTTTCAATTTACATGTTTACGTCATCTGATTTGAAGGAAATTATTTACAAATAGCATATACATGGATATTCTCTTCTTTAATATATTTGCTTTCGCTCGAAACGATTCTAATCCATATTTCCTTTAAAGTACTAACTCTTAACTACAAAATATTTTAAAAAACTAAATTTCTCCAGATTAATTTCGCTGAAATTCCGTCTATTTTGCACATTTTAGTTTCTTAAGTGTTGGCCGCGAAACTTTTCTGCCAATCTAAATATCGAAACCGCATACTTGAAATACCGCTTGTTTATGGAGATTAATGTGACATGCCATTTTACCTGTGATCTAAAAGATGCGCTTAAAGTCGTCGATATCTCTTTGACAGTGTTTTATTTTTACCAAATGCTGGTCCATTTAGTTTTTATTGCGCTACGCTTCCATCTTTGGTTTGCAATTCTGCATTCCTAATAGTTTTGGTGCTGCTTGCTTTATGTGTTTCACACTTTATAGTGTTCAGATTTTAATTTATTACTGCATAACTTGTGCTAGATGGTTTCGGTTGAAAGCGTTTTGTTGAAGAAATAATACACTGACTCATAAGAAAGGGTACATTTATAAATCAGTTAATAACTTATTCTCCACACATTTCTTACCAGATTCGCTATACGCTTTCGAGCAACGTAGTGCTTCGTATAATACTTATCTATTTTTGGTTGAAGAGATTCAACAGGTATGCATTTATTTATTGAGCATTATGCACCAATTAACAAGTTAATTACTATAACTGTGACCTAGGTTGCGATCTTGATATAAACACATTTCCTTTTATGTACATAAATCTGTTAGTAAAGACTGGGCGTTGTACAGAGTTAAAAAGGCAATTCATCCAGTGGACCGGTTTTATCTTTATTAGAAACTCATCACGTACTGCCATTGGCAAATTCTAGATAGTATTGTATAAATAATACAATTGTTTGTTTATACTGCCAAATGTATGTACATGAAGGATCGCAACCTTGATTATAGTAATTTGTATCACCTCTCGCGCAAACAAAGTTTGTTTAACAAGTTAATTAATTAAACAATAATTTATTGCGAGAATTGTGGTAAAAATTCTTTAAATCAAGTTTGCGAGCTTGAAGTAAACACCGTTCCCATTGTATTTAACCAGTCGTCGAACAACATAACAAAAGTTAATTAAAGTAGGTGCAGAAGGCTGTGTCAATTTCAGAGTGAATAACCGTGTTATCTAATTGATTTATACCCAATGATTGTTTTATATTTTGAGTTGTGCTCCAAATATAACTAACTATTATTTTTATTTTGGATTGAATTTATATTTACTTATGTGTGTATTTATGTATTTATGCATGTATGTATGTATGTATGTATGTATGTATGTATGTATGTATGTATGTATGCATGTATGTATGTATGTATTTACGTATGTATGTATGTATGTATGTATGCATGTATGTATGTATGTATGTTTGTATGCATGTATGTATTTATGTATGTATGTATGTATTTACGTATGTATGTATGTATGTTTATATATATATGTATGTATGCATCTATGCATTTGTGTATTTATGTATATATGCATGTATGTTTGTATGTTTGTATGTATGTATGTAGGCATGTATGCATGCATTTATGTACGTATGTATGCATGCATATATTTATTTATTTATGTATACATGTATATATTTATGTATGTATGTATGTATGCATGTATGTATGAATTTATGTATGTATGTCTGTACTTATGCATGTATGTATGTATGCATGTATTTATGTATGCATATATGTATGAATGCGTATATGTATATATGTATGTATGTTTGTATGTATGTATGTATTTATGTATGCATGTATGTATTTATGTTTGTATGTATGTATGTATGTGTGTATGCATGCATGTATTTATGTATGTATGCATGCATGTATGTATGTATGTATAAATGTATGTGTGTTTGTATGTATTTATGTATGTATGTATGTATGTACGTGTGTACGTGTGTACATGTGTATGTATTTATGTATATAGGTATGAATGTGTGTGTATGTATGTATGTATTTATGTATGTATTTATGTATGTATGTATGTATGTATATATGCTGATATATATGTATGCATGTATGTATGTATGTGTGTGTGTTTATATATATATATATATATATATATGTGTGTGTGTATTTGTGTATTTATGTAAGTAGTAATGTTTGTATGTATATGTGTGTGCATTTTTGTATGTTTGTATAAAGTTATTTATGCGTGCCTATATGTAACGTTTCATACTTGGTACCGTGTATTAATAAACTACTGTAAACATATTTTGCCGAAATGCCGAATATTTCGCGAACAATATTGCTTAAAAGTAAATACTTAGCACAATGGGTGCTTAACCCAGTTTTTTATAATACAGATTTCTGACAAAATGTGTTTTTATCTATCTATTGTTGCATCGTATTTTGCGCAGAGCGCCAACTGATTATTTGAAAACATATTTTTTGTCTATTTTCATTGCGTTATCTTGTTGAAGTTACAATTATGATATAATTCCTTTTTGAAATATGATTAGAAATTAGTGACATCACTTGATATTTTCTTTGCCTCATAAAACTTATTTTTGATCAAGGTTGCTATCTTGATATGAAAATCTGACCCATTATGTACTTATACTTGTTAGTATAAACTAAGCGTTGTATAGCGGGGTAAAGGCAATTCATCCAGTAGACCGGTTTCGTCCTTATTGGGATTTCATCAAGTACTGACCAGAATTTGCTGCGGACAGGGTTAAACCTGGGAACATTTGCTTCCAAATTTGTTTTTTTACCAGAGTCACCCTGCCGCACACTACACCCAATTTTCAGTTATATATTAATTAATAAATCAATCAATGATTGCGCGAGCGGTGGCAAAAGTTCTTTAAATTACGTTTTCGAATCTGAAGTAAACATTAATCCCATTGTATTAACCATTCGTCGAACAATATAGAAAAACTACATTAAGTCACACGTACTGACGCGTTTCGAACTTCCATAATCATCATTAGAGCACGACGGCAAACTCACAAGCTTGGGTCAAGCGGTATTCCATATAAATGGACATCAAAATTAAATATGTGACTCACACCTCTAGTAGTTTCGCATAAATTGTACTGAACTGGAGATTTTGGCTGCCCAATTTCTATGCAGTCACGAATATAAATTTTTGCGGCATTCGTCCCATATATGTAGGTAATGCAATTAAACAATCATTGATTACGCAGGTGGTGGTAACAATTCTTTAAATCAACTTTACGAGTTTGAAGTAAGCACTAATCCTTTTGTATGTAAACAGTCGTCGAACAACAAAGCGAACCTACTGTCAATCACACGTATTGAAGCGGTTTGACCTTTCATGATCATCATCAGAAAACGACAGCAAACTAACTAGCGAGGATCAAACCGCAATGCATATAACGGTAGTTTTGCTATGTTGTTCGACTAATGGTTAAATAAAATGAGATTGGTGTTTACTTCAATCTCGTAAACTTGATTTAAAGAATTGTTACCTCCACCAGGGCAATCAATGATTTTATAATATTTTTACCTACATATATGTGGCGAAAGCCACAAAATATGATTTTGGTGACTGCATAGAAATTGTGCAGCCGACATCTCCATTCAAGTACAATATATGCGAGATTGCTAGAGGTGAGAGTCGTGTTTTTAAGTTTGCTTTCCATTTATATGGATTGCTGTTTGATTCTCGCTAGTCTGTCTGCCGTCGTGCTCTGATAATGATCATTGAAGGTCTAAACGCGTCAGTACGTGTGACTGACGGTAGTTCTGTTATGTTTTTCGACGACTGGTTAAATACATGGGATTGGTGTTTACTTTAAGCTCGCAAACTTGATTTAAAGAATATAATAACTGTTTCTTGGTAAACCTTTCCTTTCGGGGAGCCTTTATAGCCTCTCTTTAGTAATAAAGTTCCATCTAACCATCCGCAATCTCTCATTATATTACAGATACCACTTTACATGGAGAAATTATGTGATTAAACGAATATTGGGTGCACGGGCAGTGATAAAAAATTCTTTTGATCAAGGTTGCGATCTTGATATAAAAACCTAACGCATTATGTTCATGCATTTGTCAGTATAAACTAAGAATTGTACAGTTTAGAAAAGGCAATTCATCCAGTAGGTTTCGTTTTTATTGGGAACTCATCACCTACTGTCCTTAAATCTTGTTTCCTTTTTTCTGTCTAACTTCACTGTCTACAAATTAAATCAAGATTTCATTTATATCATCCACTTTCAATGCAATGCCAAAAGAGTTAATAATTCTGCAATTGTTATCAACATTCCGATTGTTAATTTTTACGTTGTAAGTAAATTTGGTTTTAAATAATTTTTGTGTATTAAAAATTTAGTGCTGGAGAGGCCACCTGAAGTAATTGTAATAGATATGGCTTTCTCACCGAACTACCGAGGTAACCGGGTAATGACTGGTATCGCAGTAGATATATATACCAGCACCCTTGTGACTGGTACTTATTATGCGCGAAAAAACACTAAATTTTGTTGTACCGTTCTGCTATAGATACGAGAAACTTAGTATTTTTGTGGTTATTAAGTGGCAAACAGAATCTTGTGATTAAGCATGGTTATTTCTGTCATATTTGAATATGGTGTCCTTGACTCCACCTCGCTGGATTGACTGATTCCTGTGTCATCATGCGTGTAAGCACATTTCATTATTATCACTCTGTATACAAGGTTACCGCAATTTTATTTAATTTTTATTGACGTCCTACTAGGTACAGTGCAAGTTCACTGACTTGTCCGTTGGATCAACCTGTTCGCCAAATTTTGAGTTCGACATCGGAGCAGACAAATGTTCAGCCAACGATCGGCAGCACAAACTGTGACCGGATAGAGACTGGTATTGGATCAGAAGGAAGTGAAATGCAATTTTCGGTGATCAGTCTTCAGTGCCAGGTCGAACGACTTACCAACAAGCTAACTGAGAAAGACTTCGAGATGGCCAGCATGAAACGGCAATATTGCACATACCTGGCCAAATGCAGAGAAGTGAGTGTAATTTAATGTGGTAAAGCCAGGAATATTTTTAATTTAGTTTGAGTAGTACGTTAGCGGGTCGGATGCGGATATTTCCTGTTCTCAATTTCAACTTAATCCTCGTTGTCGTAATCTAGTTTTGCTCTATTTCTTTCCAAATCGCAACAAATACAAAGTGGACTTTGTGATGCTTTTTTAGTCCTTAAGCTGTACATTGAAAACGCCGAAATCTTCAAAGTAATGTCTCCTGGCTCAAATTGTGCTACGCCCTTTAATCTCCGTATGTAAATGTATTTAGTTTGTGCTTAACATGAAATAATGCTTGGCAATATCATAAACATTATGTCAAAATGCGCTGCAATCCATTTTTTAAAGTTTTTTTTCTTTTTATTGATCAAATGCTCGGTAATAGCCAAGAATACTGCGTGCAGGAATCTAACTTGCGATCGTTTTTTTTGGATAATTACAGAGAAATACATGCCTGTGTGCTTGTATGGGTCATAATGTAAAACGAAGTGAATCTTGAGATTTGTTATTATTTTATTGGTTGGTCAGGTTTTGAACAGGTGCACACCTTGTTCGATATTGCGCGTACGAGTTATTTTCTCTCATATGTTGTCTTTCGGGTCGCATTGTTCATGGGCCTTATTTGTCGCCTTGGTAAGAACACGGGGTTTGCAGCTTGCCGTGCTAATCGCTCATTTTGTTGTACGATTTCTGTCATTGTTAAAGATGATTTTGATACCGTTTGTTCAATTGTTTATTTTTCAGTTTGCTTCCAGTCCAGTTGAACTTTTGTTGATGATTGTTCAAAGGATGGTCTAGTGTAACTGAGTACAAGATTATTGTTGTTGGTTTGTATGAGTCGTGGTCACTCGTGTACAATACCATACTGGTGTAAATCTTGAATGTTTAGGCCGGGTACTTGTTCTTATATGTAATGTTTCGTACATTAATGATAATATTTCAGACTGTTCTTTCCATAGAACTGAGAAGCCTTTTCCATTGTCTATGTGTCCCGGTTCAAGTATATGCTTCAAAATGACTGATTTTCTTGATGGTTCCACGTTTGGTTATCGGTTTCTTCGCTGTGTTGCTGGATTCTGTTGGTCAATTTTTTTCCCTACTTCCAATATATATGCTATCGCACATGCATGTAAATAAGATGTGTTGCGATAAATATTTTTAAGTTTCGCAGAATAAATAGCAAAATCCGACCAGTAAACTTATAAGTCGCCCATTTCTTAACGCCATTAAGAATCTCATTCAAGTTTGAAAGACAGTGAGAGAATTATTCAATTGCTTGCATGTTTGCACGCAGGCGAATTAAATCTCTATGTGATTAAACTAGGAACGCTAATGAAGATAACAACAAATAAGAAAGAGAATATCCCATATAATATCTAGACAAATTCTATGGTCATTCGAAATTTATTACATTTATTTACATTTATTTATAGGATGCTTTATCAAAATATAATAAATAAATAATCTCCTTAGGAGCTAAATTCTGCATCATTAATAGGAATATAAAGGAAAACGACATTATTGACATAAAGTCTGTAACTGAAAAAATTGAGTCAGTGTGCTAGAACAATACAGCCATATTTATATAATTAAACGAATATTGGTTGTGTGGGCGGTGATAACAATTACTTTAATCAAGGTTGCGATCGTTATATAAATAGCTAACCCATCATGTAGATAAATTTGTCAGTATAGACTAAGCATCGTATAATGTTGAAAAGGCAATTCATCAAGTTGACCGGGTTCATCCTGATTGGGTAACTCATCACGTACTGTCCAGAATTTGCAGCGGATAGAGGTTGAGCCTGGCCACGTCTGCTTTTGAATCTACATTAAGCAATGGTTAGTTTATACTGACAAATTTATTGTAACGACACAAATCAATCGTCGACATATTGCGTAAATTAAATTCAAATTTATTTACGTTGCACGAATGAGAAAAAAGCAAATTGCCGTTTAACCACGTTTAACCACGTTTTACCAATAGTATGCAAGTACACATATTGCATGCTATTTAAGCACGGTAATTTACCATGCAAGTCAGTTGTGGCATTTGCCTTCTACCTGCTTCACGCGTGTGCGTTCTGTCGGCTGTCAATACCTACGCTGGTGATTTGATAGTTTCACCAACAACTAACTACATCCGTGACTCATCTTGTTGCGGGATACCGGAGAGACGAGCCAATTGAGTGCAGGACCTGCAGGACACCATCCACAACGCGATCACAGCTCAACCACGGAGCGAAAACTCAACCAGAGTCCACCCAAGGCTCTAGGACATCTTCAACTCTGAAGACTTAAAGCGAACGCATTACCAGGCCCTCTTAAGGGCCCCCATATCAGTAACTAATCTCTATTCAGAGCACCTTAACCGAGTTTGTAACGTCGTACGGCATTTACTTGAAGCCGGGGCGTTTACAAAATTGGCGACCGCGCCAGGATATTGATTATTGTTCTGATTTTTTTGGTATAAATAAAATTGACTTCCTTTTTCATCTATTTGGGATAAAAATCGATTAAGATTTGCGTTTTATCTACCGTGATCGTGGCCATCTGTGAATTTTTTTGGGTATATATATATTCGCGGATAATAGATTGACATTTGTGTTTTCTTTACCCTGACCGTGGATTTCTGGAAATTGTTGGGTATATATTCGTGGATTTGTTGTCGGCATCAAAGGCCAACGGGTCCTTTGTTCATCTTTTCTACGTACAAAACGGCACCGTACGTACTCAACAACTCAACTTCGGATTGTTGGAAACAGTGACTTCTTTGTTCTGCTCTTATTCAACCGTGGAAGCTGTTTGTGGAAGTTTTTTATGCTTGCCAAGTTTGTCTTTGTCGTTCCGAAGAATTTCCGAATGAGTGTCAATTTCCACAGCTGACGGAGAGGACAACAGACCGCAGGCACAAG
>JAQBSW010011838.1:0-18705 GCA_029291075.1 Eudiplozoon nipponicum
TCGTCGGCCCAGAATTGATTTGATAACGTCTTCGAGGAGAGATTCATCGCCAATATGATGATTGGAATGGGTAAGCAACAAGGTAATTAGAAACCTAACGGTACATGGTAGTTAATCAAGGCACCATTCTATTATTCAAACCGTTGCCTTGTTGATAATGGCAATGCTTGTTCATAATAACCGAAGCTTTTGTAATCCCAAAATGTTTTTTACAATATTAGCTCAAAGAAATGTTGACGACTAGAGAGGAAATCTGAAGATGACTGCTAATTTCTTCTGTTGCTAGGCCTGTTGAGATGAATTAATATACATTATTTGTTTGTCACTTTTGCACCACTAGAGTGGGATAAAACTACATCATTTTGTCATTTCTGTAGTCAGTTAGTCTGAACTTCTTGACCTCACTGAAGTCAATTGTGCATGCATTTTAATTCACCAAAATAAATATTTAACATTTTGGCTAAAATGCGTTGGTAGGCCCCTTTTTAGACAGCTTACCTTAAATAGTTTAATTTATTTAGGTGTTAGCAGCCGTGTAGGAAATATTAACTTTCTGTATACTTTATTACCTCGAGCTGTTCACGTTCTCATCAAATAAAATTTCAGGAAGTCCACTCAAATTGGCGATAACATTTCGTTCCTTTGAGTTTTTAAACAATCTCTGCTAATTTATGCCTACTTAATATAACAGATTGTTCGGAAAAATATCACTTTTGGAAAAACAGCTTGTTTAGCTTTGCCAGCCAAATAATCTCAACCTTCTTCCTCGTGTATCGACAGATAATTTGGCCGCAGATTGATGCGGTTTACTTCAAACTCATGTGTATATTACTGAGGTTATCGAATTTCGGTTTGCTTTAAGGAATGAGTGGCCTCAATGCTTCCATATTAATATCCTATTCCAGGTGATTTATTACAGCAAGAAATGTAAAATGTTGTTTACATGAATGTAAAGGAATTGTGCCCACGATATCTCATTCATGTAAAATGATTCTAAGTCTGCAGCACGTTTTAGGAGCTACATCTCTTCTTTGTGAATTGAACCATGTAGACTTTGCGGTTAAATTCGGGTTAGCTAGTTTCCAAAGAATCAAAGATCGAAACGCATCATTACGTGTAAACAAAATTAGTATTGTCTCGTTGTAAAGTGGTTAAGAAAATTATGAATTTTGTTAGATTCAATTTCGGAAATCGGATACAAATATTAGCTGATTCAGCCGTCGTTATAAGTAGTATTTATGAATAAATATGCTCCATTACTCCAATATAATGGATAACTATTTCTGAATAAACATTTCCAGAATATTTTATGCTACTTTGGCTAGAATATTCATTTTGAAAAATAATTTGATTTTTCATCACATAATTAATGTTATAGGTAAAGATTTCCCCCAATTGTGATAATATCTTGTCAAATAGTATGAACGGAATTTATTGCTCAATGCTAAACTTACGAGGCACACTGCGTATATCTCAGATTTGTTTGTAATATGTCAGAACTACACGCCTTGTCTGCAATTTGCGTTTGTTTTGTGCTAAATTCGTTCCAGTTGGAAAATTGTGTTATTTCAACTTGACAAAAGAAACTATTCCAAATTGCCCAAAATCAATGAAATATTTGAATGATAGTCAATTAAATAAGTCAGATAACATCATTTTTAGACATAACTGCCTCATTCTTAATGGACTTTTTCAAATATCAGCATAATGCACCATCATATTTTTGACAATAAAATGTTTATTGCATAATTTATTCGCCGCCTAATGGTAATTTGGTTAAAATAAAGAGAAGTTTAACTTGATTAATAGTTCTATATGAACGGCCATTTTAAAGAGGTGTACTTTGAAATCGGATTTTGCGTATAGTTGCAGGCATGCACATGAATGTGCATCAAAACACTGACAACCCAAGAAACGTTAAGAATGTGAGTAATACAAATAAACTATTCGGTCATAAAAAACCTATTCGAATCGGTTAAACGGTCGCACATAGTGGTAGATTTGCCCTTAGTTGCATGTGCAGACAAGTGTCGGTCTGCCAATCACCGCTTTCAGCCATACATGGTCAAAACGCTTCAGTGTGTGAAGGTGACGATAGATTTCCTATGTTCTACAACTGGTTAAAATTCCGATATTGGTGCTTATTAAAGGTCTTTATGTTCTTCGTAAATAGCTGATAGCCCTAGCATTCAAATTAACGGTTGCTTATTTGAACAAATGCATAGCAACGAAAGATTTGTTTCACAGGTTATTCAAAATTCTCAATTCTGTTGGATAAATGGTACCAGTAATGCTGTAACTCGTGAAACGCCATGGATTCTTCTCTCGGCTTTTCCCAGTAGAAAGATTCTTTCTCGTATAACCGTTTCATATTTTTCTCTAACAATTCCTACTAGGAAATATTTTTTATATTTCCAGTGTATGATTGTTCGGTACACAAAAACCAATGCAGCTGTAAATGTTCGCCACGTTTAAGGATTCCTTCTTCAATGGTTGCACAGACAGTAAAAACAAACATTTAATCATATAAATGTTCAATTCAATATCACTTTTCCAGGTAGCTTGGTGTCTTTTATATAATAACAGTTTGAGTGTGGCTAGTTGGAAATTTGATCCTGAAGGTATGCAATATAAGATTCGTTTGAACGAAAGGCTAACCAAAGATCATTAGTTAGCATATAGATGTAAATTTTGTTTAGTGTGCAACCGAATGGCTCAGTGTTTAGAGTCAAATATTCCGAAGAAGACGTTACCACGTTCGAGCTCATTTGCAGCAAAATTCTCGACGGTGCTTGAATAGATCGCCAACAAGGACAAACCCCTTCAATAATAATAAATAAATAATCTTTTCTAAATTATACAATGCTTAGAGTAGACTGACGGTTGCTTATACATATGGTGCTATATATATATATATATATATATATGTATATATATATATATATCATAGGGCATTTGTTTGAATTCAAGATCAATATATGATTTAAATAATTACCATCACCGCCCGCGCCTTGACAATGATCGTTTAAGCATACATTTGCGTCAATTATCTACATTTTAATTAACATAGCACAGTAAAATTAACTTCAGTTAGTTTGCGAGTCAGCTATTTTTTAAGTATTTTGGAAATTTTTTTATTTTCTATCTACATGTTCTTTGATGCGTAAAACTAATATATAAGTGATTTGATAACAGGTCATTTGTATATAGCGGAAAATTCGTTTAGAAAATATTGGCGTTATACACCAAATGCAGCATGAACTTAAAGTATAATACTATGTATACATCTGTTTCGTGCTTACTGGCGATTCACCAGTAGGAATCGGCACTACGCCCAAACTCCGTTATATATTTTGTCAAAAATTGGAGACAGTCGAAGGTTAAAATCTGCTAGATTTATGTGTATTCGAGCGAAAATGCGACTTCGAAATCATCCAACTTAATATACTATGTACGGCATCTGTAAACGTTACCAACACAATGATTTTTGCGATAGGTTAAATTTCACCAAAACCGAAAATAACAACCATTCAGAACACTGGATACTCCATAAGAGTCTTATATTCTGACCTCCATCGTCGGCAATTATCATATTTAATAATAAATGTGTAATTAATAACAAACTAGTTCATATGGTAGCAGGTGAGTTTGACAAATTCAGCCTGAACACAAAATGTAATCTCATGTCCGCAGGAGTTACGTGCATATTGACAAGTTATTAGTCTGAGCAGGTACTAACTCCTAAACCCCAACTATTCTGACCAATTATATAGTGTTTTGAGATGTAGCTATGTCAAACAATGAAGAATCGCCGGCAAGCACAAAACGTAAACGCTCGTATTATTATATATTTTGTGGATTTGACCGCATTTTTCTTATGCGGGACAATTGATAGCACTCGTAGGTCGGTAAAATCTTGAAGGTTGTACATTTTCAGGTGCTCCGATTATTGGACTTGACTGATGGGTTCTCACCTTTCCCTTCTTTTTTAAGCCTTCATCAGCTGCTTGTCTGAAAATCTTGTTCCAACCTCATTTTCAGACAAGCATCTGATGGAAGGCTTAAAAAAAGAGGGGACAAGTAAGAACCCATCCATCAAAGCCAATAATCGAAAAAACTGAACATGTACAAAATTCAAGATTTTACCTACCGACGAGAGCTATCAATTGTCCCGTACAAGAAAAATGTGGTCAAATCCACAACAAGAAGGACAGCACTGAGAAAAAGATTCAACATTTAAGTATTTTATATTTTGTCCATGTTGCGTAAGGCATATCTTCATATTCGGACACCAGGTAACTTTTTACCATGTACACCATGCCGAATTCATGAATCCATTTATGTTAGTTTTTCGCAACCCATCTGTTCTATAAACATTACGGGGTATGTAGCTAACGATGATTTACTTGTCCCAATAATACTACGAAATGAGGTAAATGAATCTTTTTTGCGGTCTAGCAATTTGTCGATTATGAACAAATTCAGTTAGGCAGGGCAGAACTGCTTAATTTATATGATTGTGGATATGAACAGTTCTTCAACATTCGACTCCGTATCATATTTTTTAGACTCATTCCAATTTAGCATTATCAGCCCTGTTGCTGTTTGTATAAGCCGAATGTTTGTCACATTTTCGTAATATTCGTCACAGATTCAATATGTATTAAAATGGAACTGGTTCATTGTGATAGCAAGAGACATACGGAGATAAATGTTTGAAAAAATAACCTTGAATGTGCATGAGATTATACTTTCTGTTCATGCTGTCTTTGGTTTATCCTTCTGGTCACAATTGAAAAAAATTTGTTACTAGGTTCGCATCACATAATACAGACTTGCATATATATTAGTTCTCCGCAACAAACAGTATTTAACTGTTATATACTGAATTCAATGATGTCATGCATACCGTGATATGTGATAACTGATATCGATCAAGGCCAGAGTGTATGGATTTACTGGAGTAACAGGTGTTCAGAAATAGTTGTAATTCCCAATTTCGGTGATCTATAGCATACATTGATATGCATCATTTTGGTACCATGTACCGACTCAGCAACCATAGTGTTAGTACCATGTAACGTTTTGGTACTATAATGTTGGTATCGGTTACTAACACAATAGCCATAGTGTTAGTTTCCTTTATAGACTCGGTATGTATATTATATAGAGTGAGTTAGCCTGAAAGTCGCATTTTCGAGACTTTTTTATTATGTTAGCTTCACTACTGTAGGTTTACACATTCGTATAGAAGATTTTACCGTCCTATTATCCCACATTCCTCACCCAAATATATAGTGGTTAAAGGGCGCAATACCGGCCCCTACTGATGAGTCGCCAGTAAGCACGAAACGAATGTGCATGAGATTATACTTTCCGTTCATGCTGTCTTTGGTTTATCCTTCTGGTCACAATTGAAATAATTTGTTACTAGGTTCGCAACACCTAATACATACTTGTTAGACAGTTTCGAATATAATTGAAGTATTAGTTTTACAAAAAATTCTCAGTGAATGTAGACGAGAGGTTAGGTTTTTTTGATGTAGTATATCACATTGATCCCTCCATTGAATTTTCATTTCTAGTAAACGCATATGCCTAAAATTGTTTTCGAAAAAAGAATTGAATTAGGAGTAAATTTTGAAGTTTAGCATTGAAATACTAAAAAAGCCCACATATTTCAAAAAAAGTAATAAACTTTTAATTTGTGACGCAGCCTTTTTGAAAATATTTTTTTAAATTATTATTCAAGACTGGAGATTAATTCGGCACAAGGCCATTTCGACATCAAATATGATATACCGGCGCATACGATGATATAATCAGTAAAATATTTAAATGGAATTAGAAGAGCAAAAATAGTTGAATATTTTCTATGCAACAAAATTCAAACGCTCTATTTGTGTAAAGGAAAGAATATATATTAAACTCATAACATTGTCACATGTTGTGCAAACCCGTATCCTTTCTGTTGTAATTGCAAAGGCCAACAGTGAACAGAAGTCAACCAGCAAGAAATGCCCACTATGTGGAGCAAGCATAATGCGTTTTTTATAAATTTTCTCGAGAAACAGCAAAAAGCAACTAATTTTTGGTCACACGAAGCATAATTCTAGTTATTGATTGAAATACAAATTTTGATATCCTTCGAAATGTAGGACCATTTAACTTAGCATGTTGGCAACAATAAAAGGAGAATGGACAAATTCGAATTCACTTAAGGCTCTGAACACAAAAAATATTCTTAAAACTGTATTTCATTGTATCCATTCTTACTCAAATACAAAGTATAGTATAGTATAATTTCCTTAAACATGGTAATAAAACCAAGAAAATGTTTAAAAAATCTTAACGTTCGGTCATAAGCAGACAGTGAAACGAAACAATTTAATAATAATTGAATGCGCGGGTGGTGGTAACAATACTTAAAATCAAGTTTGTGTGCTTGAAGTGAACACCAATCCCATTGTATTGAACAAGTCGTCGAACAACATAACAAAACTACCGACAGCCGCAACGCACTGACGCGTTTCAAACTTCCATGATCATCATCAGAGTACGTTACCGCAAACTGACTATCGAGGATCAGATCGTATTGAATATATATATATAAATTAAAGTTAGATATGCGGCCCTCAAATTTAGCAGTCTCGAATACATTGAACTTGACTGGAATTGTCGACTGCATAACTTCTATGCAGTTACGAACATTAATTGTTTGCAGCTTTCGGCTCACGCATATAAATAGGCAATAAAATTTAAAAATAACTGATTTCTCGTGTGGTGGTCAAAAATTCATTGAATCAAGTTAGCGAGCTTGAAGTAAACACCAATCAGTTATTGCTTAATTGTGTTGCTTATATATATATATATATATATATGTGTGTGTGTGTGTGTCTGTTTGTGTGTGTGTGTGTGTGTTAGTGGCGCATGCCTAAAACAGTTAATGTTTCCTAGTAACAAATTAGTTCAGTTGTGACCAGAAGGATAAAACAAAGGCAGCATGAACGGAAAGTATAATCTCATGCACATTGGTTTCGTGCTTACTGGCGACTCATCAGAAGAAGCCGGCATTACGCCCTTTAACCACTATATATTTTGGTCAAGAATGTGTGATAATAGTACCGTATAATCTCCTAGACCAATGTGTAAACCTACAATAGTAAAGCTAACGTCGTATAATCTACGACAATGCGACTTCAACGCTAACTGACGCTATATAATATATATACTGAGTCTGTAAAGGATACTAACAGTATGGCTATTGTGTTAGTAACCGAAAAGGTACATGGTACTAACACCATAGTTTCCAAGTAAGCACGCCAGTAAGCACGAAACGAATGTGCATGAGATTATACTTTCCGTTCATGTTTGCTGTCGTACTCTGATGATGATAAAGGAAGGTCGAAACGCGTCAGTGCGTTGCGGCTGGCGGTAGTTTTGTTATGTTGTTCGACGATTGGTAAAGTACAATGGGATTGGTGTTTACTTCAAGCTCGCACACTAGATTTAAAGAATTGTTACCACCACCCGCGCAAACAATTATCGTTAAATTGTATTGCCTATATATGTATATGTGGCGAAAGCTACAAACAGTTAATCTTCGTGACTGCATAGAAATTGTGCAGCCGACATTTCCAGTCAAGTTCAATGTATGCAAGACTGCTAGACGTGAGAGTCGCATATCTAAATTTGATTTCCATTTATATTCAATGCGGTTTGATCCTCGATAGTCAGTTTGCCGTCGTACTCTGATGTGGACCATATTTGCTCTGTTCGCGACAAATTCTCCACAGAACGTAATGAGCTCCCAATAAGGACGAAACCGGTCTACTGGATGAATTGCCTTCTCTGCTGGCACCAAAACTATGTATTCTTAACTGCTGGTTTTATTAAAAATTTGATGAAGGCTCTGGAAATATCGTACCGAAATATTGCCTTTCAACAAGTATTACATTGTACCTCATTTCCTACAGTTAGAATTAACGATGTGGAAGCCATCGGAATAAAGGGACGAATCCGCACCCAGCCAATAAGAAGGCAAACTCGATGCGAACTTGGAATTGGAGATCCATCGGATCTTTACGAAACTGATAGTGCAAAGCGACAACCCGCGAACGCAAATCGTGGAGATTCAACATTTGTTGCTCACACTGCACAAAAATTCAAATATATTATTATGACTACTGCTACAAATACTCATTAGAAAAAGTAATAATACACACACACATAATAATAATAATAATAATAATAATAATAATAATAATAATAATAATGTTACTACTCCAAACTTATACTACTTATTCAACTACTGCGACAGTTATTACTACTACTATTACTATTAATAATTGTTGTACTACTACTACTTAATATACTCCTGATAATACTTTTGTGAATACCACCACTGATTATTATACAATTACTGCTCATACTATTGCTGCTTCTCATACTACTACAACTACTACTACTTCTATTACTATTAATAATTGTTCTACTACTAATACCTAATATACTCCTGATTATACTTTTGTTAGTACCACCACTGATTATTATACAATTACTGTTCATGCTATTGCTGCTTCACATACTACTACTTCTACTACTACTGCTACTACAGCATATGTGCGCCAGTTCGAATTCTGTCCGCGGAAAATGCTGCACAGTACTTGATGAAACATGAATAAGGACGGATCAACTTCCTTTGCTTGAAAAGATACATCAACTTTAGTTTATATATATATATATATATATATATCTCCGTGTGTATGTGTGTGTGCGTATATGCGCATTATCATCGCGATATAGAGCGAGTAGTACAACTTTAGTTTTATCACAGACTCACCGTGATAAATACATCCTGTGTTAAATTTTGTAATGGATCTTGTATTTAATCACAAATGCGCATTAAAATAAACCAAATATGAATAATTATTTTAAAGATTTTAACCATTATCTCTTCAAATCCAAATAACATTTTTAATTTAAATATAATTTTAGCCAATTTCTTCTCATTCAATTATTTGTTATTGGTTGGCACGCTTGTTGCCATTCAGGTCTCCAAAATATCTTAATTAATTGTTAGAAGTTGCCACAAATATTTAAAATTGCTAATTATTTAAGCACTTTACTACTATTGGCTAATACGGCAGCGAGGCGTGGAAAAAGTTTTCAAATTTTAGTTCAAGGAACGAGTTCAACAAAATATTTGGATTTATAGTTAATAATCAAGAGTACTAATAGTAATCCCCATTGTAATTCCCATATCGTAATTCCCATATAGTATATGGCTTTCCTTATTTTGATCTGATTCAACTATAATTGATTGCGCAATTTTGATTTAAAGAATTCTTTAAATCAAGTTTGCGAGCTTGAAGTAAACACCAATCCCATTGTATTTAACAAGACGTCGAATTGGTGTTTACTTCAAGCTCGCAAACTTGATTTAAAGAATTGTTACTACCACATGCGCAATCAATTTTTGTTTAATTGTATGGTCAATTATACAGCCATCAATGAATTTTGTCAATTGTGCCACATAATACAGATTAAACTTTTACATTTTTCTCGTTATTTTCAATTTTTTGTAACTTCATCGACAAAAACGATTCCAAACGAGCCTACTTCGATGTTTCCTTAGAAAGCCATGTTCATAGTTTTCATGAATCAAATAATGCACATTATGGTCTTTGAATGAAAAAATATTTTTCAAAACTGGACTTATCGAAATTAACTTTTCTGCGTTTTCACCAATGCTTTAATGACTCCAGTTGGTTTCTTTCTTCAACAAAATATTTTGGCTGCCGATATCGGCAGTCTACTTCAGTGGGTTCATCCTCACCAGTTTAACAAAAAAACTAATGAAGCAAGTGCGATATTAAACAATAATTGATTGCGCGTGTGGTGATAACAATTCGTTAAATCAAGTTTGTGAGCTTGAAGTAATCATCAATCCCATTGTATACAACCAGTCGTCGACTGGCGGTAGTTTTGTTATGTTGTTCGACGACCGGTTAAATACAATGGGATTGGTGTTTACTTCAAGCTCGCAAACTTGATTTAAAGATAGTTGCGTGTCACTTTGTGTGTGCATTTCCTTAGCCGTTATATTCATTTAGATATGTGAGAATAGAGCGGCTGAAATAGAATTTACTCATTGCATGCCTTAGACCAATTATTTTATACAAGCTATGTGAAATGACGTAACTCAGGTTGCCGTCACATTTTTGGATGAAACAGACCGATAAATCAGAAACATTTATCATAAAAAATTCCTACGTGAGTGATAACATTAAAAACGCGAATACCCAATGGACGTGTTAAATTTAAATTCAAACCAATCAGGTTATACTCAGGATAGGCTCGTTAATAACAGTTATTGTCATATCGTATGCAACTTCATTTGTATGTGTATTAATAACTAAAAAGATTCACTTCATTTGTACACATGTACGTTCATCTAAATGAAACCGCAGTCAATAGACATTAATTTACTCTTTTCCAGAGTCAGACTAATTATATATTCCTAACATTTGAAATGATGTATTATTAGTATTACCATAAAAGTTGGGGCAGGGGGAAAGACACAAAAATCCTACTCACCATGGTCTGTTTCCTTTAAAAGTGCTTCCCTTTACTGACCCGTTAATTTTAGCCATGAATCCGTCAAAATAAAATATATTCAATATCTGTAGATGTACAATGTATCCCGTCCTATTTTCCCATATTCCTCACCCAAATATATAGTGGTTACAGGACGTAAAACCGGCTCCTACTGACGAGTCGCCATTAAGCCCGAAAAGAATGTGCACGAGGTTATACCTTCCGATCAGGATGTCTTTGTTTCATCAATCGGTCATATTTGAACTATTTTGGTATCAGGTTCGCAACGCCTGATACATAATTTCACATATAGTAGTTCTCCGCCACAAACAGTATCTAATTGTTATATATTGAATTGAATGATGTCATGATTACCGCGATATATGATAACTGATATCGATCAAGGTCAGAGCGTATAGATTTGCTGGAGTAACAGGTGTTTACAAATACTTTTAATTCTCAATTTTGTTAAACTATAGCATACATTGAAATCCACCATGTTGGTACCATGTACTGACTCGGAAAACATAGTGCTCTTACAATGTACTTTTTCGGTACTTTAATGTTGGTATCGGGTATAGACACAATATCCATAGTGTTGGTACCCTTTGCAGACTCGGTATATATATTATATCGAGTGAGTTAGCGCTGAAGTCGCATTTTCGAGACTTTATATGATGTTAGTTTCACTACTGCAGGTTAACACATTCGTCTAGGAGATTTTACCGTCCTATTATCCCACATTCTTCAACCAAATATACAGTGGTTAAAGGGCGTAATACCGGCTTCTACTGATGAGTCGCCAGTAAGCACAAAACGAATGTGCATGAGATTATACTTTCCGTTCATGCGCTCTTTGGTTGATCATTCTGGTCAAAAATGAACTAATTTGTTACTAGGTTCGCAACACCTAATACATACTTTCATATATATTAATTCTCCGCAACAATCAGTATTTTACTTTTATATATTGCATTGAATGATGTCATGCTTACCGCGAAATGTGATAACTGATATCGATCAAGGTCAGAGTGTATGGTTTAACTGGAGTAACAAGTGTTCGGAAATTGTTGTAATTCTCAATTTTGGTGAACTTGAGCATAAATTTATATCCATTAGGTTGGTATCATGTATCGACTCGGAAACCATAGTGTTAGTATCCGGTACTCATCGATTTAAAAAAGGTATCAGTTACTAACACAATAGCCATAGTGTTAGTATCCTTTACAAACTCGGTATATATATATATATTATATAGTGTGAGTTAGCATTGAAGTCGCATTGTCGTTGACTTTAGATTATGTTAGCTTCACTATTACAGGTTTACACATTCGTCTAAGAGATTGTACCGTCCTATTATTCCACATTCTTCTACCGAATATATAGTGGTTAAAGGGCGTAATACCGGCTCCTACTGATGAGTCGCCAGTGAGCACGAAACGAATGTGCATGAGATTATACTTTCCGTTCATGCTGCCTTTTGTTTATCCTTCTGGTCAAAAATGAACTAATTTGTTACTAGGTTCGCAAAACCTAATACATACTTGCATATATATTAGATCTTCGCAACAAACAGTATTTAACTGTAATATATTGCATTGAATGATGTCATGCTTACCGCGAAATGTGATAACTGATATCGATGAAGGCCAGAGTTTATGGTTTAACTGGAGTAACAAGTGTTCGGAAATTGTTGTAATTCTCAATTTGGGTGAACTTTAGCATAAATTTATATCCATCAGGTTGGTATCATGTACCGACTCGAAAACCATAGTGTTAGTATCCGGTACTCATCGATTTAAAAAAGGTATCAGTTACTAACACAATAGCCATAGTGTTGGTACCCTTTGCAGACTCGGTATATATATTATATCGAGTGAGTTAGAGCTGAAGTCGCATTGTCGTTGACTTTAGATTATGTTAGCTTCACTATTACAGGTTTACACATTCGTCAAGGAGATTGTACCGTCCTATTATTCCACATTCTTCTACCAAATATATAGTGGTTAAAGGGCGTAATACGGCTCCTACTGATGAGTCGCCAGTAAGCACAAAACGAATGTGCATGAGATTATACTTTCCGTTCATGCTGTCTTTGGTTTATCCTTCTGGTCACAAATGAACTAATTTGTTACTAGGTTATTATAATCAAGGTTGCGGTCTTGATATAAACACCTGACCCATTAATTACTTACATATGTCAGTATAAACTAAGAATTGTATAGTGTAGAAAAGGCAATTCACACTATACAATCTACACTATACAATTCTTAGTTTATACTGACATATGTAAGTAATTAATGGAGTCGGTGTTCTATCAAGATCAAACCTGATATAATAAGTTATCACCACCCGCACAACCAATGTTCGTTTAATTATATAGTGTTACTAGGTTCGCAAAACCTAATACATACTTGCATATATATTAGTTCTTCGCAACAAACAGTATTTAACTGTAATATATTGAATTGAATGATGTCATGCTTACCGCGAAATGTGATAACTGATATCGATGAAGGCCAGAGTGTATGGTTTAACTGGAGTAACAGGTGTTCGGAAATTGTTGTAATTCTCAATTTGGATGAACTTTAGCATAAATTTATATCCATTAGGTTGGTATCATGTACCGACTCG
This sequence comes from Eudiplozoon nipponicum, assembly GCA_029291075.1. Taxonomy (NCBI): domain Eukaryota; kingdom Metazoa; phylum Platyhelminthes; class Monogenea; order Mazocraeidea; family Diplozoidae; genus Eudiplozoon; species Eudiplozoon nipponicum. The sequence continues at coordinate 13,234 of JAQBSW010011838.1, forward strand.
GAAACCATAGTGTTAGTATCCGGTACTCATCGATTTCAAAAAAGGTATCAGTTACTAACACAATAGCCATAGTGTTAGTATCCTTTACAGACTCGGTATATATATTATATAGTGTGAGTTAGCATTGAAGTCGTATTGTCGTTGACTTTAGATTATGTTAGGTTCACTATTACAGGTTTAAACATTCGTCTAGGAGATTTTACCGTCCTATTATTCCACATTCTTCTACCAAATATATAGTGGTTAAAGGGCGTAATACCGGCTCCTACTGATGAGTCGCCAGTAAGCACGAAACGAATGTGCATGAGATTATACTTTCCGTTCATGCTGCCTTTGGTTTATCCTTCTGGTCACAACTGAACTAATTTGTTACTAGGTTCGCAAAACCTAATACATACTTGCATATATAATAGTTCTTCGCAACAAACAGTATTTAACTGTAATATATTGAATTGAATGATGTCATGCATACCGCGAAATGTGATAACAGATATCGATCAAGTCCAGAGTGTATGGATTTACTGGAGTAACAGGTGTTAAGGAATAGTTGTAATTCTCAATTTAGGTGAACTACAGCATACATTGACATCCATCATGTTGGTACCATGTACCCACTTGGTAACCTTTGTGTTAGTACCATGTACCCTTTCGGTACTATAATGTTGGTATCGATTACTGACACAATAGTCATAGTGTTAGTATCCTTTACAAACTCGGTATATATATTATATAGTGTGAGTTAGCATTGAAGTCGTATTGTCGTTGACTTTATATGATATTCGCTTCACTATTGCATGTTAACACACACGTAAATAAGATTATACAGCCCTATTTTCCCACAATCCCCATCCAAATATTAAATAGGTAAAGGGCGCAATACCAGCTACTAGTGATGAGTCGAAATGAATACGCTCTAGATTTCACTTTCTGTTCATGCCGACTTTTTTTTCCATCTGGTCCTATTTGAACCAATTTGTTACTAGGTTCGCAACACCTAATACATAATTGGAAACAGAAACATAGATGATGGGTTTGGTGAATCGTGGTTAGTCAAATGTAATACGAATCTAATCATGCCTCCCCAAGTTGATTTTGGTAAAACATGAGTGTGGCCGAAGAGTGACACGTATAATTAGCGCAGGTATGATATGAATCTTACGCTATTTATATACACCAAGTGCAACGTAAATTGCATTCAGATTTTAACACTTCTTCTAAGGCTATGCTAATATAATGTTGTTGGAAAGTGTATGCATTCGGGTATGTTACTTCACTTTTATGTACAGAGATTCATGTTGGCATTACAGAATTCACCTTGGCTTTGTGTAGAACCAAAATATTTCTCACGTTCACTTCAAGACTTTTTACAAAATATGTTCCGAAATTGTGGGTATTTTTTATGGGGCTAGTTGTAAGATACGGCTTTTGGCGGAGAACTAATGTATATGCAATCATGAACTAGGTGTTGCACACTTGAAATAAATTAGTTTAAATATGACCAGAGGGAAAAATTAAAGACTGCATGAACGGATATTATAATCTCTTGCACATTCGTTTCATGTTTACTGGCGATTCGTCGGTAGGAGCCGGTATTACGCCCTTTAACAAACATAAATTTGGTTGAGGATTGTGGGGAAAATAGGACGGTAAATCTCCTATACAAATGTGTAAACTTGCAGAACGGGAGCTAACTTCATATAAAGTCTTCGACAATGCGACTTTGAATTGAGCTCACTATATATAATATATATAAGGAGTCTGTAAAGGGCATGGTACTAACACTATGTTTGCCGAGTCGGTACATGGTTACAATACAATGAGTTTCAATGTAACTAAAGTTCACCAAAATTGAGAATTACAACTATTTCTGAACACATGTTGCTCCAGTAAATCCATACACTCTGCCCTGATCGATATCAGTTATCACAATTTGCGATAATCATGACATCAATCAATTACGTATATAAAAGTTTTTTTATTGTTTTTGGCGGAGAAATGATATATATATATATATATATATATATATATATATATATGTATATATATGTGTATATACTCTTCTTTCTATATATATGCAATAACTATGTATTACGTGTTGCGCACGAAATATAAATTAGTTCAAATATGACCAGGAAGAGGATAAACCAAAGACTGTATGATCGGAAAAGTATAACCTCGTGTCTCATTTGTGTCGTGCCCTTTGGCCCAATCATCAGTCAGAAGCGTTATTACGCTCTTTATCGATTATATATTTCGGTGAGGTATGTGGAACTAGGTAATGTTTAATTGACAAGGACTAGTTCTCACTCACGGAAACATCAATTATCTCGTGGACATTGGAAGTGAATAAATCGAGTTTCATCGCTTAAAAATTTAGAAATCAATCATTCACACATTCTTAATAAATTTATTATTACTATTTTATTACTTTAAACTATTGCATACTATTATAGGCAAAGGATATTATTAATATGCAACTCTGGTGCTTCGGTAGGCTTTTTCATTAGTTTCGTCATCAAATTGACATTTCCTAAACTGAATCACAGCTACTACCAATCTTATTTTCGTTACTGTTTGTTCATCGAACATTTAAAGTTATCGTCAATTTAATTTAATAATGATACTTTTATGAGAATTTGAAGTAATTTTAAAATATTACAGGCTATGGTGGGACGTTTCGAAGCGTGTTATATCTGAAATAGTCTCTATGTTTATAAGCTATTACTATTTTGAAATTAATTATCATGTCTACAGGGCTATAAATCTGTATGCGAAATATTATGTTGAATGTTAAGTATCCTGTTAGAAACGACATAACTTATGCTAATGATATTTTGCGTCTTCCTTTAATATATTATTGACACATTATTCTATTCATACATTATACAGTAATTCAGTCATTTTTTAGCTTTTCCGATGTACCAGATTTATTCTAAGTATTAAACTATTACGTTACATATGCAGTATATCGTAACGGAAATCATAAGTCGATAAAAGTAATAATATATATATATATATATATATATATATATATATATATATATATATATATATATATATATATATTAGTAGTATATATGATGATTTGAAGCATAATGGCAGGATGTTGATTATATATATTTTGTCATTATAAACTATAACACGAATCGGGTAGCAAAGGCAAAACTTCTAACATACTTTTAGTTTCGGTTTCTTGACCCTTCTGAAACCTTTGAATACATTCCAGAATTTGCCGCGGTCGGGACTCGAACCAGGGCACATATGCTTCGAAGTCTAGGATTCGAGAATATGGTTAGCCTTTTTTCCATGCTGCACCTATTTTGGATCTCTTAATTCCTTAATTTCTAAATAGCCATTACGACAGACAACATGACATTTTGGGATGTTAAATTGGTTCGAAGTTTAAAGGCATAATTTATCATGTAACTTTTTGTATAAAATAAGCATTGCATCCCAGGTATCAAAAGGCCGGTTCGAGGCTAGTCACTTATGTATTTACTAGAAAAACATCAATAAGGATGAAATCAGTTATTTGATAGTGCCTTGTTTTTGTTTCTACAATTTTATATATATATATATATATATATATATATATATATATATATATACTTATATATATATATATATATATATATATATATAACCATTATTAATAATAATTGGAGAGTTTGATTAAATACATTTTGCGGACAAATCCCATGCGTTGCATAAGATAAAAATGGAATTCATTTCTAAGACCACTTTCATCACTATTGGGTACAAATTAGCATTATCTAGAATTTCCATAGTCAGGTATAAATGCGGGATCGTTTTCTTTTAAGTCATTCAACTCATCACAATGCCGCCTATGCTGTATATATATATATATATATATATATATATATATACCTTTCCATATATAATATATATATATATATATATATATATATATATATATATATCCGGATCTGTTTGAACAACATTTTGGAAACAATAGCCTTGAATAATTAACTGAATAATCAGGTAGACAGTGGATGCAGACACCTTTTGTCGCACAACAAGTAAAAGGTAGTTAATCTATTCCCTGTCGGGCACCATGTTTCATTTAAAGCCACGCAGAATGATTTGGCATAAAACATAATTTGAGGTATCTAAGATTATCGGCTGTACATATAACTTTTAATCACTTACCTTGTTAACCATGCGATTTCAGTAAACGTGTAGAAATGTAAAGCTATACAATATAATATCCTGTTATTGTGTTATCAATGGAAAATCCTTTTAATTATTCCTGAAAGTCACTCATGAACTAAATTAAATTACTCATAACAAGTTTCCTGAATAATGAGAAGCCGTACCTTTAAAAATATTTATTTACAAAATTAAGAAGTTTCAAATCAAATTCACAATAAACAATGGTTTTATGCATTAATTTGTCTTGGTTAGTTAATTTGCTGCTATTCAGTTTAACTTACGCATAAATAACGCTCTACGGTGTTATACATGATACCTTCTCGCGAAAAGAACTTAACAAAATGCGTAATGCTATCAATTTCAAAAACAGATTCTAAAAATAAAATCCACAGAATCATTAGCTAAAATTCTGAAGACGTCACCAGTGCACCAGCATGCATAGTTTGACTAGCCGTCTAGTAAAATAGCAAACTCGTTTTAAAACACCAGTTATTTAACTTGCATTTTTATTATAGATAAATTGACGTTGTACTTCTTATCTTACTCGACACAAGATATTTCGATGATGGGCTGCGTTTCGACAGCAAAAGATAAATTTATGTTTTATTATAATCAAGGTTGCGATCTTAATATAAGCACCTTACCAATTAATTACTTACACATGTCAGTATAATCAAAGAATTGTATAGTGTAGAGAAGGAAAGTCATGCAGTAGACCAGTTTCGTCCTCATTGGGAACTCGAACTCGAACCTGGGCACGTCTGCTTCGGAATCTGGTGCTTTAGCCACTGAGCCGTTCTAGCAGACTTCTACTACTGCATGAATTGCTTTTTCTTCACTATACAAATATTAGTTTTCACTGGCTCTTTGATGGGTAAGGTGCTTACATCACAGCCCGTGCAACCAATGTTCGTTTAATAAATTTATATGATTAAATGAGCACGGTGTGCTCGGGCAGTGATAACAGTTATTTAAATCAAGGTTGTGATCTTGATTGAAACGCCAGTTTCATTAAATACATACATTTTTCAGAATAAATTAAGCATTGTATAAAGCAGAAAAGGCAATCCATCCGATAGAACGGTATGTCCCTGATCACGGAAAAGTCTGTACCGTACATGAATAATTTTCTTAAGGACGAAACTGGTCTATGGATGAATTGTCTTTTCGATATTATACAAATCTTATTCCTAACTGACAAACGTATGTATTAAAACGGAATATTCGTGATTGTATTCAAAAAGAAATTTCTACACGTCACGATATGTATTTATATCCATAGAAACTTCAAATCAGTAT
>JAQBSW010011839.1:0-18704 GCA_029291075.1 Eudiplozoon nipponicum
ACAAATATTTGCTGACCATGGTAGATAGATTTAGTCGTCAATTTGAAGTGGCGATTATAAAATATATGACAGCGCAAGAAGTCTTGTTCGCGTTTCTACATAATTGGATATCGCGTTATGGTGTTCCGGAGAAGGTCACAAGTGATCGCGGTAGTCAATTTATTTCAAAGCTTTTCGTAAGATCCCTCAACATCATGCTAACCACTGTAATACATACTAGCGCGTATAACCCACGAGCGAATGGGATGGTAGAAAGGCTACATCGTGAACTAAAAGCTGCACTCAGGTGTACTAGTGGAACAAGCTGGATACACGATCTTCCTATAGTACTACTCGCCATGCACAACAGATATAGGGCACAATTAGGTACTTCAATAGCAGAACTGGTTTATGGAGAACCATTAAGGTTGCCTGGAGATCTTCTAATAGAAACTCCAAGTAGTCTTGATTAGGCTTCTAGTTATGTAGATTGGTTCGTAGAAGCACTTAGAGATAATATGTGTCGTTTAGCTCCGACCAAGACTAGAAAAGCTAAAACCAAATTCTGTGTCCTCTGATCTAAGATCGGCTGCGCATGAGTATGTAACTAATGAAAATAGGAAGAACAGCCTAACACCATTTTATAAAGGACCATACAAGGTCAAGAGGATGACTGACAAAAATGTCATCATAGAAATAAATGGCATTGAGGATTGTGTTACGTTGGATCGTTGCATTCCCCAGTTTATCTGGATAGACGGTAAGAATGAATTAACAGATGCGTTGAATGACCGTTCCATGGGCGAATCTGATGTGTGCAATCCCACCATACAGGCACATAATGAAATGCAGAACTCTGAAGAAGCGTTGTCTAATATAGCAAAATCTTATTCTACTGAATCACAGCATGAAAACTATTTGTCGATACCAGATGATTTTGAAGAACCAGTAATGTTGTACCGGGCGAGATGACGACGTCAGGGGCGCCAGTATGCACAACTCGTTCTGGAAGAGTACATCGTCAGCCGAAGAACTATGATTACGTCTATTATTAGACGCCTTTTTTGAGAAGGTGGTGTATGTAGAGGATGTTAAATCCTCCGCCTTATATAAAATGACCTTGAATGATAAATTTAAACCACCATAGCTGATTGTAACAACTTTATTTAAAAAGATTTTTTTCTTTTTATTTTCCAGAACATTCTTTGTTTAAATACTTGATTTTGAATTGTGCGCCAATTTCAGTTTTTTGAGTATCTCGCTCCTTGACTGGTATTGTAATTTTGGTCTGCTGCATTTTAACATTTTCTCTAGTAAACGATTACCTCATCATCAAATATATTAATCCATCAATTGCCTTTGTTCTGATATAACATAATATTGAAGGTGACGCCTTGGAACAGGTATATTTGATTTCTTCTGTTGTTCACGTATATTTCTTTCCAGATTATTTGTTTGGGAGATACCGCTTTCCAACTTTCGCATTCCGATTGCCTAACATTAAGTATCGATTTAATTGTTTTACCATATAGATATGGAGACAGATCTTAAATTTGAGGACAAAAGTAGGTTAGTGCGGGACATTGCGGACTTGAACTTAGGAGACACAAATAGTAATATAAGCCTATCAGACTCTGCTGTGAATTTTAGGACTTCAAGCGATCTGCCATCTATGGGGTTTCAGACTCGAATAGGTTAGGGGCCTCAACACTACTCGTCCAATTATTTTCAAGTGTGAAGTTTTCTTTGAAGTCATTCTATAATCGCTAACAGTATTTGGTTTTTGAAACTTTGCCATGGGTCTAAATATAATGGTTATTATATTGCCTGGTATAAATCGGTCAATCAAGATCTCGCTAAACAATGAACATTGTGTATTCAAATAGATATAGGCATGTAAAACATCTAAATTGTTCTTTTGTTTTTTAATCGAATTGCCAGTTATATTTTTAATAAAACGCCACAATCAGGTACAGGTTTCTTATTTTTATCATACGCATGATTAGGTAAAAAATAAATTTTCAATTTTTTTCAGTATTGCACGTTAAATTGTAAAAATCTACTCTAAATCACATACAAATTCACTAACAGTTTTATCTTTTGATAATACCAGTTGATGCTTCTCTTTATATTTGCAATAATCGTTAACGGGTTTGTAATTAACCCTCGGGTTATTTTTAAGCTTCGCCAGAATAACAATTTCAGATATCTTACTTATTTTCAATTATAATTAGAATATATTTTGTAACACGCGGCTCCGTGTTACAACCCAACGAAGGTCAATTTTTACAAACGCTGTGCTTTTTAAGGTCAAATATTCTTACTCTGTCCTTAAACAATATTTCTCTTAGCTGTGATTTTAGGAACAATCTCTTTTAGTCTCAAGCAGTTTTAATCGATATTTCTTGAACTGCAATTTTATTTGTAATTAATTGTGTTTTTATAAAATAGACAGAACCGCGCGCGATCCGAGAGGATCACGCGGTGGACTATTGTGTCAGTGAATTTATCTCATTAAATCTGATTATTCGTTACTATGAAAATGATTGATTGTTTACTATAAAAAACAAGGAGTTAAACATTTTTGAGTTGTTTGTCATTTAAATCTTTAAACGGTTTACACAAAACATTTTCCTTTATGAACATAAATAATTTTACTAGGCTCATATTATCATGTATCTTTAACCGTTTGACTACTCATTACATTCCAGACATTTGTGCTAAACATTTCACTTTATAGACATAAATCACTTTTATTTTTGCCGTCTAGAAGACGGAAAATTTAGTTTAATTGTGAACGGTATTTAAAACATACTTTTGCATTAAAATCTGTATTATTGCCAACCAACTCATTCAATTCGAATTAACAGTGAATTATATTTATATATGCTACATTGTGTGGAATATATCTATGAAACCTTTCTTCAGTCTTCTCATATCAACCATCCGAATGGGATCAGCGACTGATTGGGTGCACGGGTAGTAATAATGGCCACCATTGATATGTAGTAGGGGTAAAAATCACGAACTAGATAGCAACCCCGCAATAGTCCCCAACATTATGGTGCCCCGGCTCGTCGAAATCACAGCCAGTAAGAAATTAATAAACAGCTAGACTTTGAGAAATTCAAGCACTTTCAATGAAGGCCACTACACACGTTATTGCCTCGGAAACGACTGCACATACCCGAGCACAGACGCGACGTTCAAATGGGCGCGGTCACCCTCAACAACTCAGGAGGATCCACCCATGGAAGGTTCGGAAGACGGGTGGAGTCAGCCTCCTCGGCGGCAGCAGAAGCTGAGCACCCTAAATAGTTGGCCGCTCCACGTCTGATGGCTGGTAGTACGTTGCCTTCGCGGTAGAGCGCAATCAAACTATTGTCTTTACAGCGACGGCTCCAATTAAGTCATGCTTTAAACGCCCAAATGCCAGCAATCAATCTCATCGCCGGTTGCCACTATCAACATACTTTCTCATCCGTGACGCAATCTCTGGCGAATGAATTGTCATAGAAACTGGATCAGATGTAAGCTCACTACGCCATAATTATCTCGAACCCACCCACCCAGTCGACACCAGCAGTCTGACCTGCGCCAATGGCTCCAACATAGCGACGTTTGGGGTACGAGTACACACAATCTCGTTCTCCAAATCAGAAAGATGTTTCAAATATTCGTTCATCGCCAACACGACAAGAAACATCCTTGGACGTGACTTTCTCGAACACTTCGACCTAACCATCCGTCCAAGAACGCGAGAAATAGAGGAGCCAGTATCAGTGTTGACAGAACCAAAATCAGTCGTTACACGGCATGACAGAGCAATAACACTTCCTGTAAGGTTAGCCCCCTTCATTGTGTACTAATTTTCACTGTAGGGGGGTGTATGTAACACGCGGCTCCGTGTTACAACCCAATGAAGGTCGATTTTTTATAAACGCTGTGCTCTTTAAGGTCAAATATTCTAACTCTGTCCTTAAACAATATTTCTCTTAGCTGTGATTTTAGGAACAATCTCTTTTAGTCTCAAGCAGTTTTTAGTGACAGCTTTTAACGATGACTTTTTACATATCTTCATATGTTTTAAATCGATGGTATAAATACAATTCTATTCAGACATTTGTGTAAGAATAACTACTTGTGTGCAAAACATTTTTCTCTATAAACATAAATCATTTTACTATGTTCAGATTATCATGTGTTTTCAATCATTTGATTATGTTCATTCTAGTCCAGATATTTGTGTAAGAATAACTTCTTGTGCGCAAAACATTATTTTTCATAAGCATAAATCATTTTAACTTTTGTTGTCTAGAAGACGGAAAATTTAGTTTAACTGTGAATAGTGTTAAAGAACTATTTTGCATAAAATCTGTTTTCGCAGCTGACCAACATATATTCAATTTGAACTAACTGTGAATTATATTACTATTTGCAACATTATATCTAATATATGTATGACCAGATGTTTTGCCTTTTCACATCAAACATCCGAAAAAGATCAGAGACTGATTAGGCACACGGGTAGTAATAATAGCCACCATTGATATGTAGAATGGGTATAAAATAACGAACAAGAAAGCAACCCTGAAATCGACCCCAACATTATGGTGCCCCGGTTCGTCGAACTCACAGCCAGTAAGGAATTAATAAACAGCTAGATTTTGAGAAATTCAAGCACTTTCAATGAAGGCCACTACACACGTTATTGCCTCGGAAACGTCTGCACATACCCGCGCACAGACGCGATGTTCAAATGGGCGCGGTCACCCTCAACAACTCAGGAGGATCAGCCCATGGAAGGTTCGGAAGACGGGTGGGGTCAGCCTCCTTGGCGGCAGCAGAGGCTGAGCACCCCAGATTGTTGGCCGCTCCACGTCTGATGGCTCGAAGCACGTTTCCTTCGCGGTAGAGCGCAATCAAACTATTGTCTTTACAGCGACGGCTCCAATTAAGTCATGCTTTAAACGCCCAAATGCCAGCAATCAATCTCATCGCCGGTTGCCACTATCAACATACTTTCTCATCCGTGACGCAATCTCTGGCGAATGAATTGTCATAGACACTGGATCAGATGTAAGCTCACTACGCCACAATTATCTCGAACCCACCCACCCAGTCGACACCAGCAGTCTGACCTGCGGCAATGGCTCCAACATAGCGACGTTTGGGGCACGAGTACACATTATCTCGTTCTCCAACTCAAAAAGATGTTTCAAATATCCGTTCATAATCGCCAACACGACATGAAACATCATTGGACGTGACTTTCTCGAACACTTCGACCTAACCATCCGTCCAAGAACGCTAGAGATAGAGGAGCCAGTATCAGTGTTGACAGAGCCAAAATCAGTCTTTACACGGTATGGCAGAGCAATAACACTTCCTGTAAGGTTAGCCCCCTTCATTGTGCACTAATTTTCACTGTCGGGGCGATGTATGTAACACGCGGCTCCGTGTTACAACCCAACGAAGGTCGAATTTTACAAAAGCTGTGCTCTTTAAGGTCAAATATTCTTACTCTGTCCTTAAACAATATTTCTCTTAGCTGTGATTTTAGGAACAATCTCTTTTAGTCTCAAGCAGTTTTAATCGATATTTCTTGAACTGCAATTTTATTTGTAATTAATAGTGTTTTTATAAAATAGACAGAACCGCGCGCGATCCGAGAGTATCACGCGGTGGACTATTGTGTCAGTGAATTTATCGGATTATTCGTTACTATGAAAATGATTGATTGTTTACTATAAAAAACATTTGTGAGTTGTTTGTCATTTAAATCTTTAAACGGTTTACACAAAACATTTTCCTTTATGAACATAAATTATTTTACTAGGCTCATATTATCATGTATCTTTAATCGTTTGACTACTCATTACAATCCAGACATTTGTGTAAGAATAACCAATTGTATGTAAAACATTTTCTTTATAAACATAAATCATTTTACTATGTTCATATTATCATGTATTTTCAATCATTTGACTATGTTTACTCCAATCCAGACATTTGTGCTAAACATTTCAATTTATAGACATAAATCACTTTTATTTTTGCCGTCTAGAAGACGGACAATTTAGTTTAATTGTGAACGGTATTTAAAACATACTTTTGCATTAAAATCTGTATTATTTCCAACCAACTCATTCAATTCGGATTAACAGTGAATTATATTTATATATGCTACATTGTGTGGAATATATCTATGAAACCTTTCTTCAGTCTTCTCATATCAACCATCCGAAAGGGATCAGAGACTGATTTGGTGCACGGGTAGTAATAATGGCCACCATTGATATGTAGTAGGGGTAAAAAATCACGAACTAGATAGCAACCCCGCAAAAGTCCCCAACAATTTATTTCGGTTCAACCAATGTAGATAATAAATCATCAGAAAATTAAGAATAAATAAAAGACATTGCTCTACATAAATATGTTCAATAAGACTTAAAATGAGAATTATTCATCACAAATACATAAATAGCAATAAATTTGATGTTCACTTTGTTACGACTCAAGGACAATTCGCCGACATATTGCGTGAATGAAATTCAAATTTAATTTACGCTGTGGAGGAAGATAAATCCTCCGCCAAATTTAAAATAACACTACCTTATAAATTTTAACCACCATGGTTGATTGTAACGAATTTTATTTAAAAAGAATTTCTTTTTATTTTCCAGAACATTCTTTGTTTAAATACTTGACATTGAATTGTGCGCCATTTTTCAGTTTCGAGTGTCTCGCACCTCGACTTATTATATCATCTTTTGGTCTGCTGCAATTTAAAAATTTTTTCTCTAGTAAAACGGATACTTATCAATAATTTATTTCTGCTATAATTGACTTATATTCTGGTATTGAAGCACACATAGAAGGAACGTTCTGGAACAGGTAATTTGATTATTCTATTGTTCACGTATATCTCCTTCCAGATTATTTATCGGGGAATTTGAGCGAGACAACTTTCGCATTCCGATCGCCTAACATTAGGTGTTGATTTAATTATTAAACTAAGCAGACATGGAGCCTGATATTAAATTTGAATACACAAGTAGGTTAGTACAGGATATTGCGGATTTGAATCTAGCAGATGTGAATGGAAATATAAGCATATCAGACTCTTCAACGCGGCACCTATTAAAGAATGCAAAATTTGCCGTTAACAATGACGTGCGAGCTTTCGATTTAAGGCTATTTAAGCACGGTGAATTTACTATGCCAGCCAGTTATCAGGTTTGCCTTCTTCTGTGCGCGACGTGTGCGTGCTGTTTCCTGTCATACTGGCTTTTCCCCTGCGATGACTTCTGGACTTGCTTCACACACAGTGTCAATTTCAGTCACCCCAATCTTGTTGCTGCACAATTAGTGAGAAGGAGCATGTTTGTCAGTTACCTCGATGTTGTCGCAGATCTTCAGCGAGATATTACTCAGCATTCACACAGTCTCTCGCCACTGATATCAACGCCACAACAGAAGGAACAACAGCCAGTCAATCAGAGCTGGTCTCATGTTTCTAGGAGTATTTCTAGACACTGATCTACTAACTAACGTTCTCGGAATTTGCCGGAGAACGTAATACCGGCCCTAATAAGTGGCCCTCAGCAGTACTAATCTCAGCCAAACTTGGCACATAACTGACTTTGTGACGTCGTACGGCATTTAAAACTTTATCAACGAAATAAACATCATACAGTATTATCACTAAGTGCTTCAAATCAAATCATGATGCAATAGTTATGGTGAAGATTAAATACGATACTGTTATAAATTATTATATACGATGGTTAAAATTAGAGATAAAATTAATTTTTTCTACGAAGGTCCTCTGGTCGGATAATTGAAAAGGTCGAGGTACAGTTCGAACGCACTTCTATTAGAATTAGATCTACGATCAAAACTATAAATTTGCTATTAAGGGGTATTTTTTCATATCTATTTCATTAGGCCTCGGTTTATTTTTCTTATTATTATTATTAATAATATTAATAATAATAATAATAATAATAATAATAATAATAATAATAATAATAATAATAATAATAATAATAAAAGTCAAAAGTAGGATATGAAGAGTTGAATAAATTTGTGAATAGCAAACTATTTAACCATAAGGATGAAAAGAGCTAAGAAAGAGGAGCTCTTTCATCAACTACGCGACTGTTTGTTCTAGGAAGAGAAAGATTCCATTTGAATCGGTAGGATCGCCTAGAGTAAAAGTCGTGAATGGTCCGAGTATCAATGCAGGATTTACTGGTGTCGGACGAACGAATTTGAGACTGAATTATAATGAGAGGAAGGACCAGCGGCAGAATTCGACTGACGGAGTTCTTTGTCGTAGATTTCGATCTTCTCTAGGGTACTATTGACTAGGATAAAGTCGACTAGATTGAAGGTTGTGAAGAGTCAAACTGCCAGTGTCACCTTTACGGTTCACAGACTCCAGCTGAGCGAGTTTACGACTGTTGGAAAGAGAAGAGGAACGAGCGTCCGTTGTATACCGTCTGATGGTCCAGTAGAATTTTCGAGATGTCAATCTTTTGATGAAACAAAATGAAGATTATTTGTAAAACAAATTGTTGCAAAGTATTTAATATTTGGAAGCGGTAAAATAAAAATGGTATTGGAGAGTCCACATTTGACGTTTTGAAACAAAGTCGTATTGTTGAAATCGGAGTCTCAGCCAGAAGAGACTTGGCGCTTCGAAACTAGCTAATAGCCCAGGGGTAAAAAGAAGTATTATGAGTTAAGAAAGAAAGAGTTGCGTTTCCAATCAGATGCCTCGAATAGGAATTCCTTATATAAGTGACAGTGAGCAGCCTTATAAAACTTATGCTGGGATAGGAGCTTTATTTCTGCGGAAAGAGCGTTCAATACACTTGTGGCCTTGGAAAAGAGATAGATTTTGTTAAATATGTCGAGAGTGTGGGTGGATTGAATGGAATAACTGCGATAGTTCCTAGCGTAGTGGTGACTTGGGTGAGCGAAATTTGACAGATGTAGACAGGTTGTGATCTTATGAATGAAAGAAATGATTCGTCAAGTTCTGGTAAATCATAGCTGTAGAGGGTTAGCCAGTAGCAGGCGTTTCCGATAATTCTGGTTTTGAAAGAAGACACACTTTAGAAATCTGGAAGAAATCTGTTCGATGGTGTAAGAGGAGGCTAGAGTAAGAGGACAGTAAAATACGCTAGTGTATGATATGAGGGGTAGGACAAAGACCTTGAATAATGTGAGTTGAAGAGTGGGGTTGTTAGGCTTGAAGCAGATGAAACGGGCCCACTTGAAGTGTTTTGAAGTAGTTCGTTTAAAATTTGAGGAGAAGTCTAGTGATTTAGTAAAAATGGATACCAATGTGCTTGGCCGAGTCAAGTATTTGAATATCAAGGGGACAATTTGCATTCGGGAGAGACCAGAATGGGTCGAAGATAAGTTTCATCAGACGAGTCTTACCGATGTTTAGTTTAAGCCCAATTCTGCTAAGCTGCGAGTGTAGTAAAGATAAAAGCTGAGCGATAAGAGGTGAGAAATAGTTGGATGCTATTAGGTTTCTGATAACTATTACCATTGCAAGTCTTTCGACGTTGAATGCCTGTTTGTTTATTATCTTTTTACTGAGCTCATCGATAAGTCGGAGTGCGAGGGCGCAAACAAGTTTTGATATGCGTAATCTAGAATTGTGTGTAAGGTTGACGCTTGCTTTAAACAATATGTTCAATTTTTTGCTGTGTGAATGTGTTGAGTAGAACTGGCAGAAGTAAATTTGGAGAAAAACATGTAAAGTAAATCCAAAAAACATGAAGAGATGTTGTTTTGGAGAATAAGATCTCTCCAATTTAAGTTATCACAGAGTCGGCTAGACACTTTCTCTCTTGAGATAGAGGAAAGAAGAGGAATAAAGAAGGATACCTGGCAGTGGGCGAGATTAGGAATGCTCTCCCGAGATTGAACATTGGTCATAACTTTAATGGAGAGGATCCAATCGAGTTGGCTGTTTCCTCGGATAAGGAAGTGCTCAAATTGGTTTAATAGGTTGCCCGCAAAAAGCCAATACAGCGGATGATTTTCTGAAGTTAGATTTTGCCAGTTATCCAGAGGAAGGTTGCGATTGCCCACAACGACTTGTTGATCGAAATGCTGAGGAAAAAATGTGGAATAAATTTGAGCACTACGAGTGTCGTCTATTATTAAGAGATTCAAGTGTCTTTAGGCAACGAAAACAGACAAGCTTTGGTCTAGAATTAGTAGCTGAAATAAAAAATTCTAATCCTAGTGAATGAGATGCAGAAAAACGTTTAGGCATGAGAGAGGATCAGATATAGACAACCAGATAACCCCGTTGACCAACAGTTCTGTTACTTCGAATGAAAGTGTAACCATTAATGCGGAAAAGGTCATCGCAGTGTATGGAAGGAGACGGTCAAGTTTCAACAAAAAACACATATCTATCTCTTTAGAGGATAAAAATATTAGCATTTATTTGGGTTTTGGCGTATGCATTCTAAAATTTATCAAAAATGCTGAAATGTATCCTTGAGAAAGAGGGTTAGACCGGGGAAGAAAATAGCGTGGGAGATTTCCGCTGGCAGCTGAAGCGTGACCGCGGGCTGATTAGGATGACTGATCGCTTGTTGGTGAGAATGGAGCGATCAGCATCGATCTGGATTCCCTCAGTCCCGCTTTAATCAGGAGGGCAATGTAATTGAAGGATTTGAAAGCAGGACGAAGGTGAAGTATCTGGGCTCGTGAGCTTGCTCGGAAACAGAGTTACAAGGGTTGAAATGGACTACATCTTACCAGGAGCTTTGTCTCCACTGTCCTGGGTGGTGTCGGTATGGGTGGAAGAGGAGGAAGTTGTAAGGAGTCCATTATTGTTTGTCTTTGCGCATCGGGGTCAGCCACGACGGTATAGCTTGAGTTTTTTTAATGGGACTTGGGGTCATTCTGTATGAGCTAGTGGTGAGGGGGGATCTTCAAATCGGGAGTTTTTCATCATGAGGAGTCCAGAGGATGCCTCCGTAAAACGATCGGCGTTTTTTGGGTTGCCACAACCAGCAAAAGCGTGTCTAGTTTCAGAAGACGGTGCTGGGTCTGGCGGAGATATCTGTGCTTGCTCTGTTGTCCTCTGTAACAAAGTTTAATCACGCTTTATTTTGACTTTGACTGTCGATATTAAGGCTGATCGATATTTTAGTTGATTAAGCTCGTCGTTAGACAGTTTTTTGTGGGAAGAAAGCATAAAAGCAAGACATTTACTGAAAGAGACCTCTTTAAGATGGTTGAAGTTGTCTCTCAATTGACTGATTAGTTCCGAGACCAGATCATCTTTTGAAAGTCGGGAATGCGGAGACCAGATGAAAAGGTTGCACTTGCTGTGATTTCGCAAAACAACCTCCCTCGCAGCACCATTCGAAAATTCATCTGCCTGGCGCAACAGATGTGGCTGCATGATGGAGATAGAGAGGTTACCAAATAAGGCTCCGAACAAGCCTGTGACATCTGTCGATTGTTGATAGAGGTCAGCGACATTGGAAAGTAGCTTCTGAGTTAAGAAGGGTATGGTAGAGGCTGGTGTCAAAATCTGGTTCATGATGGAGGAATTTGATAAAGAAACAGATATAGTAGAATATAAGGCGAGAAAAAATTGATAGTATACAATAGAATAGAATAGAAAAAATAAAATAGAATGTCCTTATTTGGATTCAAACCACACGTGTTCCATCAAATAGATAATAATATTGGAAAATGTACAACATAAGAAGATATCACATCACATAAATAAGTGTAAATAGTCTCATATAGATAAATAAATCTCCATAGTAATGATGTTCGGCATATAAACATCAGAAAATTTAGCAGTAATAGCACTACATACGTCATATCAATTTTGATACATTTATTACGATAAAGAAAAAAATGGTCTTTTTAATTAATCGCATTTGTACAATAATTGATTATATAAATAGTTATTGATCCATCATCGAAATTCACAGACCTAATAAAAGGAAAAATTAAGGTATAATTAGACTGTAACATTATGCAAAAATGAAAACCATGATTACCAACTGATTGCATATTGTTTTGACTAACATGATGATATAATGCATAAAATTTCAATTTTATAATACAGAATGTGGAAATAAAAATCCCAAGAAAATATTTTGTTGATCACAATTATACTTGTCTCTTATGCAACCACGAGAAGATATTATCATAAACAAAATTTAAATTATCAGTAGGATTGTAGATTTTTTCTAGTTCAGTACATAAAAATTTAAAAGACATCTTAGATGGAGGCGTTTCTCTAAGCCCATTTGGCAATTGATTGTAAATTTTGTAAATTTGCCAAATGTCCAGATCTAGTTCCAACTTCATGAATCTTTCTTATTGGATTCATATAGGCACCAGTCCACTGGTTCAAATAGAAAACTTTTATGCAGAAGCACATCCTCCAAAACCATAATGTTTGCAGTGATACAAACTGTAATTTAATAGCAAATATAGTGCAGAAGTCTGGGTTAATATGTTTCACAACTTTTCTTTGTACAGCTTTCAGCTTGTTTGACAAACTTTTTTTAATGTATTCCACGTAGCGGCAGCATATTCAGGTATCCGCCTAATCCAAATTATATACATTTATGATTCTATATCGTTCGATAATATATTTCTATTTATTAGTGCCCATCTGTTCTTGGCACAGCTTACTATCTTTCAATATGTCTCGCAGCAGAAGCTGTACATCAAATAGTTATGCCTAAATATATATAAAAAATTCCGATGAGATAAAGATTAAATACTTAAAATATATAAGTAAATTCCAACTGTAGGACTTTCCCAGACAAGAGATCAGACGAGATATCTGAAAAACTTAAAAATACAAATAAAAATGAAACCCGATATCAGTTCAAAATTATAGAAATCCACGAGCACGACAACTCCGGTTGTTGCAATTTGACTATATTTGATTATATTTTTATAATAAAATATATTGTCTATTTTAAGCCATAGTTTACATATTCTTCTTACCACATCTTTTGGTACCATATCGGCAAAAGAACAGATTTAATATAAATTATTTAATAATTCATATATAGATGCAGCACAATCGTCTGCATTTATGATAGTAACGCAATCACAATTAAGCACCCCATGCTATAATATCATGAGATTGGTGACTAAACCAAACTCGAGGCTTTAATTTGAATAATAAATAATTAATTCCTTGGCCGTGATTGGCAACGATGCATAGCATAATTTATAGGATGGCAAATGTTCCGAGGGCTTAACAGAACTATTCAACTCTACAAAGATTACTGAAAAGAGTTTCTACTTGCTAACAACATTACTAACTATGTTTTGATAAACAAAACGTGACGTAAATACTTCAAGATTGCCATCTAGGCTCATGTACACCTAATTTAACGGTGTGGAGGCTCCATATATATTAGTAAATGAGAACCCCATAGATGCCAAATAGTTTTCAGTCTTAATATACCCATTTGAATCTGATAAACTATAATTCTCGTTCAAATCTTTTAAATTCATCCCTGCTATATCTTGAGCTAACTTGCTTGTGTCCTCAAACTTAAGATTAGCTTCATTGCTGATCGTACTTAAATATTCATTTGATAACATAGTGTTAGGCAATTGACTGTGTATTTCTTATGTAGCAATACACCCGATAAAATAATCTGGAAAAAAATAAAACATGAAAAAAAGAATTATCTAATAACTTGTACCATAACATCCCCAATGTGTATGATTCAAAGACAAAATGATAGCAGGTGTATATTGTGAAAATCGAGTAATTATAAACGTAAATTGGAGAAGAGGAACAAATGCAGCTTGCTGAGGTAAGTCAGGCCAATCAAGTACAGATTAACAAAACTGAAATTACTCACAATTCAAAATTATATACACTGTCAAGTATTCAAACAAATAATGTTATAGAAAATAAACGAATAATTTCTTTTTAAATAATTTTCGTTTCAATCAACCAAGGTGGTTTAAATATATAAATAAATGCCACTTTATTTTGTCGGAGGAAATATCTTCCTCTACATACACCACCTTCTCAAAAAAGACGGCTAATAATAGACGTAATCATAGTTCTTCGGCTGACGTTGTACTCTTCCTGAACGAGTTATGCATAATGGCGCCCCTGACGTCGACATTGCGTCCTGTACAGTTGTCACTGGCACTGCTAATTCGCCTGATGTTGACAGAAAGTTTTGATCTTGTAACTCGGTAGAATATGATGTCAATGTGTTCAACAACGCTTCTTGTGAAAGTTGCTGCTTTAAATTATATGTCTGCGTGATCGGATTGCACACATCAGTTTCGCCCATGAAACGATGGTCATTCAACTCATCTGATAATTCAGTCCTATCATCATTAGTTAGATAAACATGCGAAGACGATCTTAGATCAGAGGATATATAGCACTTGGATTCTACTTTTCTAGTCTTTGTCTGAGCCAAACGACACATCTTATATCTAAGTGCTCCTATAAACCAATCTACATAGCTAGAAGCCCAATCAAAACTACTTGGAGATTCTATTAGAAGATATCCAGGCAACCTTACTGGTTCTCCATATACCAATTCTGCTATTGAAGTTCCCAACTAAGCCCTGTATCTGTTGCGCTTGGCAAGTAAAACTATGGGAAGATCGTGTATCCAGCTTGTTTCATTAGTACACCTTAACGCAGCTTTCAGCTCACGATGCAGACTTTGTATCATACCATTCGCTCGTGGATTTTATGCGCTAGTATGCAATACATTTTTCCCATAATACTGAGAGAACTTACGAAAAAGCTCTGGCATAAATTGACTACCGCGATCACTAGTGACTCTTTCCGGAGCACTATAACGCGATATCCAATTATGTAGGAACGCAAACAAGACTTCTTGCGCTGTTATATCTTTCAAAATCGCTATATCGAATTGATAACAAAATGATCTACCATTGATAGCAAATATTTTTGACCGTTGACTTCAGGTATTTCGACAATGTCTAGGTGTATATGTCTGAGCCGTCCAGTTGGTATTCCACTGTTCTGTATCTCGGTTCTGATGTCTCCACACTTTACACGTTTGACACATGGCAAAGGCTCTTACCTATACCCGTATGTCCTTAGACATGTGCGGCCATACGTATCTGTCGTTAACTAATCAAGGGGTGGCTTTTTTGGATGGATATCCTATATCGTGTAAATGTTGGATAATTTTGGCACGTAACTCTAACGGCACATATGGTCGTGGTTGATTTATGGACGTTTCGTATAACAACCACTTGCCACTCAGGAGCTCGCGAACATATCCTGATCTCTTGGACAAAACTAACTTAAAGAGATCCAATCCTTGCGCTTCCTCGATTTGATTTACTAAATTGTTTGGAGAATCATCAAGATTATTCAATGGACCGTGATGTATCAGATCCAAATCTGCTTCATTCGGTCTGCTAAGTGCATCGACTACGACATTATCTTTATCAGCAATGTGAGACACAGTGAAATCGAACTCTGCTAACCTGGTAATTTGGGAATTCACCCTGTGAGAGTAATTAAGCCTCGCTGTTTTACCAAGTATACTGATCAACGGCTTATGATCTGTCAATAACTTGAATTGATGACCATCAAAATAATGCTCAAAATGCAGCACTGCGGCATTCACAGCTAGAATCTCTTTACCAAAATTATCATACCGTTTTTCTCGATCATTAAGCTTGCGGCTATAAAACCCAATCGGTCTCACTATATCCTGGTCCCTTTGCTGAAGCCATACCACTATTGCAACATCTGGGGCATCTGTGATTAGATCGAATGGCTTTTCTCAAACTACAGGTGCTATTGTGGATATACCATTTATCATTTTATTGGCCCTCTGGAATTTTTCTCGATCTTCCTGACTCAAGTTTATAGGCCAAGACTTCTTGATCGTGCTCTTTTCACGTGTGAGATGGCGTGTTAATGATCCTAGAATTCCGGCTAGACCTGGAATGAATCGACGATAATAGCTGATCATGCCCAAAAACCTTCGCAACTGGCGCACGGTCCGGGGCTTCGTTACGTACTTGATAGCTTGGATTTTATCTTCTAAAGGTTTAATTTTGTTTTTGGAATGTACAAGTCCAAGATGCCTAACTGAAGAGCATGCAATGTTACTCTTCTTGGATTTGACCACTAATTCCATATTGTCCCAGCCTTGTCAATACCGTTTCCAAATGCCTATGTTTTTCATCACGTGAGCGACTAAAAATAGTTATGTCGTTTATGTACACCCTCGCAAATGGAAAATTCTAAGGGATTTATTCAGCAAGCGCTAGAATTTCTGACTGACATCCTTCAACACAAAAGGCATTCGAAGAAATTCGTGCGATCGCTCTCCTGGAAATCTGACCGTGATGAGTGTTATAGATCTTTCTTCCATCGGTATCTGATAGTACGATTTCTGGAGATCTAATGTTATGTCTTGGAGAAGTGTACTCTGGTTGGGGAGAAGATAATAATCACCCTTCTTCATTGAGTTTAATAGACGATAATTCCCGCAAACCCTCCATTGTCCCGGTTCAGGTTTGGGAACTACAACTATTGAAAAAACAAAATTGGAATTTGACTTTCTACAAATTCCATCTTCGCGTAATTGGTGAAATTCAGACACAGCAACTTGTTGCGTGTGTTGTGCCAATGGTTGGGCCTTTGGTGAACAAGGCAAAAAAGCCACCAAATCTATTTGGTGTTCTACTCCTGTCTTCAATCCTGTTCTCTTGGCACTAAAAGTTTGAAACACTGCAAGGTGTTTCTCGATGATATCTGCAAAGTCATGTGCGACCATGGGACGTGCTAAAAGGACTGTTCTAACTGCCGAAGTGTTAGACTCAGTGTGTGTTAACACCCCTACGCCTTCTATGATAGTCCTAGTTTTGGAATCTAGAGTTAGTTTGAAGTGCGTTAAGAAATCCATCCCAATGAAATGGTCCTTGACATCGGCTACGAGAATGTTCTATTTGAAAGAATATTTCTGGCCTAAGGTCACCGACAATTCTTTCATTCCCCTGACTCCTATCGGACTACCATTTGCGGCCTATAGTTGATAAGCAAATGTGTGGCAATCTGCTTCCACCAGGTCTGACCTAACTATGCTTACTTCAGCACCCGCATCGATGAGAAACTCCAGTCCAGTTAATTCATCTCTAATAATGAATTTGTTGCTGGATTATTGGGCAATGTTTTCAAGATCTCCGCTTAGGTAGAATCTGATCATCTTGCCTTCTGTTTCGATGCTATTTGATTTTGTTGAATCCTTGGCTTTTGCCTTAAGTATGCCTTTTAAAGGCATGTCTGGGAGCCTTTGAAAAGGAACCTCCCCTACGGCTCCTACTAGTGGGGTTTTTATCATCTTCCCGGTAATTTCTACCTCTCCAAAGGTTTAGTGGTTCATTTCCATTTGGGTCCACCTAAACGCGGGTATATGCAATCCTCCCCTTGGCATTTTGCACTTCACTCATATTAACAATGTGACTAACACCATTCACGCGGCTCATCGAAGCGTTGACTCGCGTGACTCCCTCGATATCTAGTATTTCTATCCTCACTCTGAGGTTGCGAAATAGCTCTCGCCATATCATCCATTTTTCAATTTATAACAGCAATTTCTCTACATAAGTAACGCACACTTCCATGTAACGTCAGGGTGGCTTCGGTATCTGCCCTACTTGGCTGCAACATGACAGAATCTGCCGTTACAGCATGTACCTTTGGTTCCTGTTGTTTATACACTCCCTCTAGCTTTCTGAATTTACTTGGCCAATTAACATTCACTTTTCCAAATACCTCTAATGTGGTTCTAAGGATGGATGGTAGCTTAGCTGTAAAAATACAATTCACCACATCTCTAGATATATTTAACCTGAAAGCTTTCATACAAAGGCGTTCATGAAACTCTGATGGTAGTTGACGCCCCATGTTCTCTAGGCGTAATAATTCGCACATTTATGCCGACCTTCCAGGCTGATACCTGTTGAATTACGGCCATTAGTAACTCAAATGCATTACACGGTTCTTCTTCCACAATTCTATTTCTAAAGTTTTCCAATGTGCTCCTGAAATTCTCTGGCAATGCCATCCATGCAGCAGCAAATTTCTCCATAGGGTTTACTATCTGGTAAGCTTTGAATATCATTAGGGCATCCCCGACCCAACTTGAGTGTTTTTCGGATCTATACGGTGGTAGACTGAATATTTTTCGACTGGTGCGTTCGCCATATTTTGTGGAGGCTCCATACCTATTAGCAAATGAGAACCCCATAGGTGCCAAGTCGTTTTCAGTCTTAATATACCCATCTGAATCTGGTAAGCTAGAATTCTCTTGCAAATCTATTAAATTCATGCCTGCTATAACTAGAGCTAACTTACTTGTGTCCTCACACTTAAGATTAGCTTCATTGCTGATCATGTTTAAATATTAATTTGATAACTTAGAGTTAGGCAATGGACTGTATACTTCTTAGGTAACAATACACCCGATCAAATAACCTGGAAAGAAATAAGACGTGAAAAACTTAAGTATTTAATTACCTGTTCCATAACGTCCCCAATATGTCTGATGCAAAATTCAAAATAATAGCAGGTGTATATTGTAAAATTCCAGTAATGATAAATGTAAACTGGAAAAAAAAACAAATGCAGCTTGCTGAGGAAATTCAGGCCAAAACTGAAATTA
>JAQBSW010011840.1:0-17500 GCA_029291075.1 Eudiplozoon nipponicum
TTAATTATGTTAAACCATTTTACTTTGTGCTATATAATTCGGTAATTTACATGCTCATTGCTATTGTATTTTCGGGAATGTAAGTAGTCATGTCTGTTAGAAACAATGTTTAGAAAACTTTCTTTAAATACTACATTTAAGTATATAGATAGGCAAAACTCTTGTTGCTGCGCATCCAGGGAATCATCATATTTTAAATTATATATTGGATCTCTACGTTTGCCACTTTCTTAGTTTTGCCGGCGATCATTAACAAGACGCATCGAGGACTGGAATAAAGCAATTGCCACACCCTGCTTCTTCGGATCTACTGGTTTATGTGCATCCACTCAGAAGATCACTAACATACGAACGCGAAACAATAAGCGCATCTCAAAAAGGACATTGGAGATGCACATGCGCCCTGGTATTCTCACTTCTCACGGCATTATTCGGTGGATGTCTTCCAGGCCCACCCAATTGGTGCTTACCATGTAGACATTGTAATGTTGCATCGCACTCTATCTGAACCGTCATAGAGCTATTTTTATTGTTATTCTGCTTTCGTGGTATAGATTTAAATATTTTATAAAACTAAGAATTTGCCCTAAATTTGCATCAATATTTAAGCAGCCTAACCCTAAAGCTGGCCCCGAGGATCAAGAAGAATCATTGTCGTGTCTTTCAGACACTGGGCAGATTATTAAAACATATATCTAATTAAACGAGTCCACTTTTGGAACATCATCAGCGTTCTAATCATGGCACAACTCGCTGCCACAAACACGAATTTGTGTATAAACGTATTTTGAAAGACTGCATAATCGGTGATATCACTTATTGGAGTTTTCACAGTTAAGGTCACAAGGCAAGTCGATGTAGTAATTTACCAGCGTTCAGTATATTCACTAAGTAAGAGCAGTTTTGGATTTTGGCCAAGACAAATCTCATGTCTACGTACTTAACAGCGGCAGTTTTTGTAAAAATTGCCAACTTACTTTTCAATAGATTACTGGTGGAACCGTTGCGAAGTTGAATCTGGGGTCTAATTCCAAAGTCACAAATTAAAATTTTCCGTTTCTGCAGGAAGGCAGGATCTCCAAAGTAGATTAAGCTCTAGGAAGATTAGTTGTATGCTAATATGAACTCAATCAAATAAAAAAGCGACCACTTTTGAATAAGAGGTATAAAAATAGGCGGTGATCCTGTTCTCTCCAATCCTTAAACAAACTTGCCCAAAATATTGATGCTAAAATCACCAAAAGTTATTTAGTCTTGTCAATTCTGTCAGAACAGGCCGGAGAATTTCCCAAGCGTGTGCCCTTTTCCGCTGACACTGACCAAAAATCAAAATGTAGGTATAGCGGAATTTCATGCCCCTAAAACACATAATTCTGAACGTAAAAGGCCGTACACTCTTCTAATCGCCAGCGCTATATAAATTTAAAAAAAATACCACCGTATGAAATTATTTTCATTGATTTCTTTCGTCTGGGTAAGGTTAACCTCGACGAGATTGTCGCCGATAATCTCGTATCAAATGAGAAACTTACCTACAAATTTGACTCTGTTAAATAACCTGAAAATCCGAAGAACACTCGCTTTTCCATCAGAATCGAGCAAAGCTTTTGGATGCTAGATCGCATAAATTTAAAATTCCATGACGTGCAGACATCCCCGATGCATTCTTCGACTTATGTTTAGAGAGCTCAATTAAAAAATAATCGAATGCGCGGGTGGTGGTAACAATGTTTTAAATAAAGTTTGCGAGCTGGAAGTAACCACCAACCCCATTTTATTTAACCAGTCTCAATCAATTCAACCGACCAATCGCCAGCCGCACACACTGACGCAATTCGACCTTCCATGATCATCATCAGAATGCGACGGCAAACTGACTAGCGAGGATCAAACCGCATGGCATATATATGGAAAGCAAAATAAGATATGTGGATCTCAAAACTAGTAGTCACGCATATATTGTATTTGACTGGAAATGTCGGCTGAACAATTTCTATGCGATCACAAGAAGGTAATGTTCGTTACTGAATATAAATTGTGTAGCCGACATTACCAATCACGTATGATGTATACGAGATTGCTAGAATTGAGAGCCGTATATCCAAATTTGATTTCCATTTATATTCATTGCAGTTTGATCCTCGCTAGTCGGTATGCAATCATACTCTCATGATAATTAAGGAAAGTCAAACCACGTCCGTGCGTTCGACCGGCGGTAGTTTTTATATGTTGTTAGACAAATAGTTAAATAAATTGGGATTAGTTTTAACTTCAAGCTCGCAAACACTTCGAGAACACAAATCCTTTTTCGATTTTAGCAAATTAGAGCTAGGTTTCACCAACACGATGCATCACTTTACTTCAGTAGGTCAACAGATTGCACTTATGAAGAGACCGTTAACTCCCAGCAAACTCAAAGCTGCTGAAAAGCTTTTTCAAGTCTTCTGGTTGAAGAAATCATCAGACCACCAATAATTTCTTTGGCATCCAAATTACACTGGGTTTTAAAGCTAACGGATCATTTATCTCCTAGAATGGTTGTTGCAAGTTAAATTCTGTGAACAAAAATAGTGCAGACTCTATTCCCAGCATTAATGAATCGCTTAGGAAATCAGTCCAAGCAATTATTTCTCATTGATCGAACTATGACAAGGCTAAAAGCACATTTCCGTAGCCCCAAATGTTATAGAGAAAGCTATTTTAATCACAAATTTTGGCATTTTTGAACATCTATACACGCCTTTACTTTTTTGTGTGCCACTCAGTCATTTTAATTGTTCACGGACAATATTCTGCACGACAAATCCGACTAATGTATGCCATGTCTTTATGACACATTGATCTTAAGTCCTGAT
Organism: Eudiplozoon nipponicum; assembly: GCA_029291075.1. Classification (NCBI taxonomy): domain Eukaryota; kingdom Metazoa; phylum Platyhelminthes; class Monogenea; order Mazocraeidea; family Diplozoidae; genus Eudiplozoon; species Eudiplozoon nipponicum. Next base: position 2,856 of record JAQBSW010011840.1, read on the forward strand.
CGATACTCTCGAGCCGAACACCTTAGAAATTTTCTATTACAGTTAGCAGATCATGGACTAAAAATCAGTCGCAACAGAGCGCAAATTCATACAAAAACCGTTGATTCCCTAGGGCAGCGTATTTCACCTCAAGCATTTCAGCCACTACTTTCTAAGGCCATTTCGATCAAGTACGTTCCGTCACCAAAGTCTTTGAAGGACTTCCAGAAAATTGAGGGAATTCATAACAGTTATCGCAAGTTCCTTGCCGGCTTATCAAAACAACAACAAAAACCATTATGTATGCACCAGAGGAATTGCAAAATTTCTAAGATGGAACTCTACCATTTCTTGGTCCTTCGATGCCGAGGATTTGCTCTGTCATGCTAATAAATCGTAACCAAATGGCACTATGCTGACAATTTTAGATTTGGAACGACCTTCTCTACTTGTCACTAATGCTTTGGAGTTCTCAATCGGAGCCACCACGTAACAGGACCCACATAATTTTTACTCCCGTACTCTACTAACAGTAGGAACTAGATATGAAGTTTTTAGTAGACAACTTCTCGCTTTCCACGATGTGGTGCGCAAATTCACTAGAATTATAAGAAGCGACGTAGTTGTTGTCTTTACATATTATTTTTCTTTAGTTGCGTAATACACAATGCGATTTCATAAATCTCAAATTAGTCACAAGATTCTAATGATAGCTCTCACGCCTTAGTGAAAAGGCATTTCGACGTTTTATAAACGAAGTCCGAAAAAATGTAATTGCGAACGCGCTTTCAATGCCGGACGTCATGGGCTTCCATGTTTGCTACATGCCTTAACAAATAAAATGACTCGGAAAACTAATTTTAAGTTGGAATATTTGCAAAAGCTTTGTTCACATCAACATAATTTATTTTAGTAATGATCAGTGTTTTAACTACGTTCTAATTATGACCAAAATGTTTACTCAATTGCCAGTGGCGTTACCCTTCGTTACCTTTTCTGTGGACTGATTAGCTCATAAATCGTTATTTCCATGGATAGTAAATTATGAAGATTGTAAGGAAATTATTAATGATAGAGGTACGATCGCTCAAAAACTTATCTTCATTACATTGGATTAAATTTTCACAAGATCTTGGCCTATTACGTGCAGTCTATCCGAACATTTGTGCCACAAATATCTTTATGACATTGATCTACGCTTGCTGAATCATCCGTTACGATTACTACTCTTGCACGATGACTCAGCGGATGATGAAGCTTCTCTCCTACGATTTCATTTAATTAATATATAAGCCTTACATATAGCGAACTCATCAAAGTAATAACTTACGTTGCATTACATTTAATCGATGGAATATTTGATGGTTAACTGTTCACTTTTCTATGCGGCTCTGTTCGTTTATTGGTGCACCACATGCGCTCTATTCCTCGTGACGTGATCAGCGCATATGGAACCACTTGTTTCATATTTGGTATTCACACTGTACACTCGCTACTCTGATCTTTTCGAACTTCACTCATTGATGATGACCGAGTCTGCCCATGGAACACCAACTACAATCCGTCACAATTTATCGACGCAATTTTATAAATTTGTTCAAATGCAATACGTAATTGAGTTGACTGGCATTGGATAGGTGAGGAGGCACACGATCCTAGATTATTGATCTGATTTCGATTTTTGGCAGCCTTCCTGGTGTTGACGCAGTTCATCAACATGACGCATCAAGCTACGTTTTTCAGCAATTTTATGCATTAAATCAATGGCATAACTTGTGAACTAAGAAGCTTATTTTTACCATCTCGCCTGACGGTAACCTGTTATTTGGTTTGCAAATCAAAGATTTTACGTTCGACATCTATATTTAGATTCATAATAATGCGGAATCGACCAACGGGCTCCATTGTCAACGGCATGCTCGTGGTATCACAAACCATTCGGCACGTCGTTAGTACTAAATAAAGTCCTTGCGACACATATTTTTATAGCTTCTCCGTCTTTCCGCTATAAGGATCTCGAAAAAAGATAACTACTTAAATGACAAAAGCATAAAAAATGTAAGATTTAAATATTTATTTAAGTTTAATATTTTTCAGTTTCAAAATACAAATAAGTTAATTGCTTATCAAAGGTTGTTGATATGACGAACGAAATATATTTTGAAAACTGTTTTTGACTAATCAAGTTGACGCACTACATGATAAAGCGTTTTCTTCGACGCATAAGGCTCATTATTTCCTCAAGAGTCATACCTGCCATGCACTTGTCAACGCATGCATTCATTTCATTTTCACAGGGTGCACCATTACACGCCATATAACTATTGAAACAGCCAGACATGCACGGATTTTGCATAACCTTTTCCATGTTCTGTCGTTTCTGGAAGCCGAAAGTGGAGTAAACAGCAACCAGGAAGCAAAAGGCAATAAGCAGAGCTGATGATCGCATCATTTTCAAGTCTTGATTCAACAAAGTGCTTGTGTTTCTGAAAACGAAAGAAATATTCATATTTTATGCAAAATAAAATTTATCTAGATTCAGTATTACACATATTGGAATAATAACTGTATTCAAATGCATTGCTTGCATAATTGAATAAAACTAATTAATTAAACGATAGCTGCCAAAATTTTATTATCAAGGCAGTAAAGATTATGCATAGCCCGAAATAAAAGTTTTTACATTATATTTTGAGGGACATGATGAATAATTAAAATGGGAATGTGTCATAATTAAAAAAATGTATGTAAATTGTCGCTAATTTGCAATGCGTTGTCAACATTATTATGTATAAATACAAGAAAAATAAATGCATATATTTAATGTTATGCACTTTATAAATATTACGACTGTAAAAACGAACATTGCCTAAGACAGTTACTGGAAACTGATCAAGTAATTGGAAGAATCTGAATAGACAGAGTCTCGAGCCGAGACATTTCGGTTTGACAATCATGTTCTCATATTATTGCGCCACCCCTGTCGCAAACGACAGGTAATCTTTCGTAATATTCCGGACAACATATTATTAATACTTTCATTAACACCAAGTCTAGCACAGTGTTACTGCATATGAATACTGAAAAAGAACTGGAACTCGGGAATAAATGCAGTTGCATTTATATACAAATTTTACGTGTCATCTTTGATCATGCTCAGTTTACATAAAATGTTTAAATTTGCAATACATGTTGACATTGTGGTGAAGCCAGCAATTCATGTTTATTTAACTCTTCAAATAACATTTGGTCTAATGAATAATAGTGGCAAGATCTAATTGACATTCAACTTGGAGACTAGCTAAGGCAAATATGACCAACTACAGATACAATTGAACCGATCTCAAATTAGAAAACTGCTTAAATCAATTTTTTTTGGGATTACAGTTAAAAACAAGCTAATGTTTGTTGTGAATATTTTCTGGTTCACCGTAAATAAGCACAACTGCCTAATTTAAATTACTGCCAGGAAGAACATTTTAGTCAAAATTACCCGGCAAACCTAAATAACTTTTACTAACTAGATATAAATTGAGCTTCATAAATGCAAGCTATTTTACCTAATATCGCTCATCTAAGACGGACACTGAGAATGAATGTTACCTACGCGCAGTGGATAAATTTGTCGGTTTCCCTTGTCAATCCATTTTTCATTAGGAATATCAAAAATTTATAACAAAGAATGTGTGAAATTTCATTTATCCCTTTTATCTATAATTTTAACTGGATAGTCTCATAATAGTAAAATGAAATGCTGATATATGAATGAAATTGAAATAAATCGAGGCGAGACATGAAAGTTAATATTATTGCTACGAAATTTATTGAGCATTGTAAACAAGATTGAGTATTCATGCAAAATTCCATTAATAAGCGTTTAATTCACTAAGAATTCCAAATAAATACTATAAGAGAAAAAGAAAAAAATTTAAATGAATGTACTGCATATATTTTCGCAAAATATGCTCACTAATAAACTATTCGGCATCAATATCTAGAAAAATACTACAATTTAGATGCCGTCAAAATAAACCATAAATATAAATAAAATACATATATATATTAAAAAGCACTTGTGAGAACTATCAAATATTTAGATCCAATATCCACGCTTAAAATATTGCATAATTCATAAAAAAATTTATCAAGGAGTTTACTGATAAATAAAGTAGTAGAGAAACTATTTGGAAATTTGTAGTCATTCCCTAGTTATTAATAGTTGAATCGAAAGTGGGTAAAGGAGAGTTTAATTTCAAAAAAGTCTGTTTGTTTAAGTAACACGTTGGAACAGTCATGTCAAAAAGAATTGTACAGCAATATAATAGAAAACACAACTGATTGTTTGCAATCGCAATTAAATTCATTAATACATAATTATGCTTGCCAGAACATAAATAGACCTGTAACATAGTAGCACGTTCATACAAAGATATACATTTGTAGACAGGGAGTCCACATTGGTTAATATGCATAAGCCGGGGCTCTGACATTTATTAAATTATAAAAAAATATCAGGTCTATATCATATAATAATAAAATGCTCATACTTCTTGTGTCTTATATTTAATTATTTTTATCATTTGGTTGAAATTGTTGATAAATGTATATTAGACGAATATGAGAGGTTGGTTAGCTCAGATTTGATATCCATACGTAGACAGGATCATTGTGTCATGGTGTTAGGAGGTAACTTAACAAGCAGAAAATTGTAATCAACAGCTTTGAAATACAAAATAGTAACAAGTGTGAGACAATGACTTTCCATGGGATGTCAACTATCCAGTTAAAATGAAAAGAATGAACAATTAGAAATCCTGTGTGGCGGAAGTAATCTTATGTATGTGATTGAAACCACACACTCGATCAAGGTGAGAAGTTAAAACTCCAAAACTGCAGTCATGCATGTACATTTTACTAAATCTGAGCTTACATGTCATGCAGTTGATACGAGACACAAAGTCTGCTGGGATGTGTGTAGACACAACGATATATAGTCAGAATCCAATAACGGGATTGATTAGGGAATCTATTGAGATTAAATCAAGAACTTATATTATGAATGAAATAGCCATGGAAAAATAGCTCGGTTCGATTTGAAACATTAATGTAACAATAAATTTACTACCGGTTTATCACTAATAAACAGCACCATAATGTAAAATTTTATCCTTCTATATTAATCAATTTAATATATTAATTTAGAGCCCTTTATAATCTACAAACTTTGATTAATAGAAATTTAGATGCTTAAAATGTCAGTGAACTTATTTTAGCAAATTATTTACTGACATAAGAGATTGATCATATTTTTCGAGGAAATGAAGTTTGAATGAAATTAATTTATTGAGATTGAAATTTAAATAGTTAATTTTCAACATCCTGGAGCAATCTACTTTCTCTTTCAACAATAAAATAGCTTAGATATTGCTTGTGTCGGTGAAGTAATATATAGGAAATTGTGCTTTAGGTGTTGCGCAACTAGTCACAAATTACTTTAAATATCACCTTACTGGGCATAAACCAGGGCACGAGCACTTACTGAAATATAAGAAATATCAATTCTATGTCATATAATAAAAAAATGCTCAAGCTTCATGTGTCTTATATTTAATAAATCTTATCATTTGATTGAAATTGTTGATAAATTTATATTAGTTGTGTGTGAGAAGTTGGATAGCTTAGATTTGGTCATAAATAAAGTTAATCTTACGTTGAAATAGGATTATTGGGCCTCGATGTTATCAGATAACATAACCAGCAGAAAATTGACATCAACAGAATTGAAATGCAAAATAGTAACAAGTGTGAGACAATGACTTTCCATGGAATGCCAACTATTCAGCTAATATGAAAAGAATAAACAATTATAAATCCTGCTTGACGACTGTAATCTTATATATATCGTTGAAACCATACACTCGATTAAGGTGAGAAGTTGAAATTCCAAAACTGCATTCATGCATGTGCATTTTACTAAATCTGACCTTACACGTCATGTAGGTGATACTAGACACAAAATTTACTGGGATTGGTGTAGAAACATAGCGGTATATAGACTGAAACAAATAAAATATATTGATTAGGGAATAAATTAAAATTAAATCAATAAATGATATTATTAATGAAATGTAAATAGAAAAATAGCTAGGTTCGATTTGGAACACATCTTAGAGGTAAGAAGAGTCTATTCCATGAATTGGATTCTTAAATTAGCTCGAGTAAAGTAATAAAAATATTGGATTAATATTAAATCATTAAGGTATTAATAAACTTACTACCGGCTTATCAATTATTTGCTATGTCATAATTTAATTTATAATTTTATATATTAATTTAGAGCATTTTAAAATCTATTTACTTTATTTAATACAACTTTAGATGCTCAAAATGTCACTGAATTTATTTTGGTATATTAATAACGTGCTTAAGAGATTGATCATATTTTTCTATGAGATGAATTTTTAATGAAATTAATTTATTCCGATCGAGTTTTAAATAGTTAATTCTCAATATCCTGGAGCAATCTACTCTCTGTTCCAACATTAATATAGCTTAGATAAAGGCTGTGGCGAAGAAGAAATATATATGCAATTGTGTATTAGGTGTTGCGCAACAAGAAACAAACTAGCTCAAATATGAACAGAAGGATAGAACAAAGACAGCAGGAATGGAATATATAATCTCGTGCACATTCGTTTCGAGCTTACAGTCGACTCATCAGTTGGAGCCGGTATTAGGCCATTTACACGCTAAATATTTCGGTGAACAATGTGGGAAAATTGGATGGTACAATCTCCTATGCGAAAGTGTTAACCTGCTGTAGTAAGGCTAACTTCATATAAAGTCTTCGGCAATGCGACTTCAAAGTTTACTGAGTCTCTAAACAGTACCAACACTATGGCTGTTTTGTCAGTACCCGATACCAAAATTATGCTGTCAAACGGTACATGGCACTAACGCTACAGTTTCCGATGTGGTAATTTTAAAAACACAGTTGATTTCAATTTATGCTAGAGGTTACCAAAATAAGGTATTACCACTATTTATGAACACCTATTACACCAGAAAATCTTCAAAATTAATGTAGCTTGTTTAGCGGATTTAAAATGCCTTCTTTCCTGGCCGCCAAGATGCGCCATAAATGCAGGTAAATTAGAGTATTGCCTTAAGAGTAAAGAGTTAGATCATATCGGGCTTGGAAGAAATGCCATTGTCTGCATGAACATAGGATTACGTCACTTGTTCATATTTTTAATTAGCAAGTGCTTCCATTAATATATGAAATACTTTTTATGAGGCAAGCGACACTTAATACCTTAATTTCAGTAGCTGTTAACAGCAAAATTAAATGTTTTCGAAAATATTCAACATTCGTATTTGTTTCTGTTCAATTTTAAAAACATTTCGAGTTTATAATTTTGTTATCTATAATTTCGTAATAAGTATACAAATCTATTTATTTGCATAAAAGATATACTCACCCGTTTCTCTTTTCAAAGAAAGTTTAACAGTTCTAAAGACGTAACGCTTTTATACACTTTTGTGTTCCGCGAATCTGGAATGAATCCATGATAATTGTTGTCTTAAATTTAATTGTATGGGTCTTATTACTATTGTAATGTTGCAAGCGGAAGTAACATTTTATATTTAATGACTGATAAATCCAGAAATTGTGCATCATTAAATGAGAAATAACTTATTCAATAAAACAGGATAATTTCCAACCAGCTAATATGGAGAAATTTCTTTGTATATGAGCAAAATTTGACTTTAGAACGTTTGCACCGGCAAACGTAGACTGGCAATTATTTGAATATCTTAAGAAAAGAACAATTATCTTGACATTCTAATGGAAATACGCATGATGATAGATAGTGTTTGCATCAAAATTGTTCGCCTTAAATGAATTCGATGACAGGATACAGAACAATGTTTTTGCTAACGTTATCTATCTTATTGATTTAGACATTTTGGTACGTTAAATAGACAAATAGAACTGATGTTTCTGTAAGTGTCATTTTTCTCATTTTAGTTCGTTTGTTCCTCACGTATTTGGAATAATCTACTCTTTATATACGCTCGAGAACAGTTAAAGTAATATAATTGATGTAATTGCCTAGCATTGTGATTTCCACCAGTCGATAGACATCATATCGTTAAAAATTTCCTTGGTCATCATCAGATGACGATGACTTTTACCTATATTAGTCTCAAGTACATTGTAGTATTCTGGTTGAGAAATATAGCAAATCTGCAATTTTACTTAAAAAATTTATTCAACGCGGTTTCAGATTTGCTGGTGAATTCGGTGTCGTATTCTACTGATTATCACGGACCGTCGAAATGCGTCAGTTCGTCTGACTGAAGGTAGTTTAGCTATGTTGTGTGTCGGGATAAATAAATCTTAGTGTTTATATCAATTTCACAAATTTGATTTAAAGAATTTTTATCGCCGCCTGCGCAATCAATGATTATTTAATTACATAACTCTTAATTATAAAATGAAAATAGGCATTCTCAAGTCGATGTTGTTAAAGTACCTTGAAAAATTAGATTTGAAATAAGGAATAAGGAACTGATGAGACTGAGGATATATTCAGAATAAACGGTTATCCGACAATTATAATAGAGATGCTAATAAAGGAAATTTTGTGGAGATTTGATGGCAAAATAATGAACCAAGTGAAACAGGATAGATAACTTGAAAATCGTAAGATTATGTTCCAAGATGGAGTAGAAAAATAAGAGTAATGTTCGCTAATTACAACATCGTAACATTTTTAAAACAATCAATTTCAATGAGCAATAGCCTACCGAAAAAAAGAAACAAAAAAACCCCGTAAATATCAGTACTTTATGTGATACCTTACAAGAAATGTAAGTTCAGTTATATAAGCGAAACTATGCGTCCAATGAGGGTACATAGAGGGAATAAAAAATAGTATGCATATGCATATTCAAAGATCAGATCTAGCTAGGTATTCAATGGAAACGGGCAATGAAATAGACAGAGAGGTATGCAAACGCATGGGGTTATGCGAACGGTATAAAGTTAATTAGAGAGTCGATGGATATAAAATCAGGTACAGACGTAATGAAAGTAACATCTGTAGAAAAATCATTTGGCCAAATATTTAATGAAAACTTTCTAGGGGCAGAAAAGTGGAGCGAATGAAGTTGAGTAAGAGATACTGTTTATGATGGGTGATATGGGAAAAGATTGAGTTGGACATAGAATAATCTTGATAACATTCCGTTTGGTTATTTCTTTAATTGTATTAATTAAACTACGGTTGGTTCCTTGGGGTTTGTCGATCACATCCAATGTAAATTTATTTGCATCAGACCTGTATAACATGAAAAATCTGATTGAGCTTTACTTTAAAGTCAACATTGGTGCGTGCCACAATTTCCTCTGGCTCTTACTCTCTAGTTCCATTTATCTGTATTTCTCACCATCTCAAGATAAATTTAATAGTGTGAAAACACATACAAAAATGGATATTTATATACAGGCGTGTAGAAATAAACGAATACATATAGAATATCTTTATTTGGATTCAAACCACACATATTCCATCAAATAATAAAATTGGAAATTGTACAATATATAAAAAAAAATTATCACATCACAATAAATGTGCAATTAATATCATGTAGATAGGTATATCTCACTAGTTGTACAATACAATATATCAATATCAGAAAGTTCGACTGAAAAGAATAATATATACATTATCAAATTAGGAACAATTAAGGTATAATTCGAGTGTAACATTATGCAAAAATTGAGAACCATGACTAGCAATTGATTGTATGTAATGTTAACTAATTTGAAGAAATAGTGCATAACATTTCAATTATAATAATACAAAACTTGTAAATAAAATCTCAAGAAAATCTGTTTCCGATAATAATTATCCTTGTCTTTTATTCAACCATGAGAAAGTATTATCATAATCAAAAAAATAAAAAATATCAGCAGGATTGCAGACTTTTTCAAGTTCAGTAGATAAAGTTTTAAAAGACATCTTAGATGGAGGCATTTCTCTAAGCCCCTTGGGTAATAGGTTATAAATTTTGTAGATTTTCGAGAAAGAGAATAACTTGCTCGCTACATTCCCCACCAAAGGAGGAGATATTGCCAAATGTCCAGATCTAGTTCCAACTTCATGACTCTTTCTTATCGGAGTCATATAGGCACCAGTCCACTGGTTCAAATGGAAAACTTTTATACAATAACACATCCTCCGAAACCACAGTGATTGCAATGACACAAACTGTAATCTAGAGGCGTATATAGTGCAAGAAATAGGACTAATATGTTTCACAACCTTTTTTTGTACAGCTTCTATCTCATTAGACAAACCCTTTTTTAATGGATTCCAAGTAGCGACAGCATATTCTAGTATCGGTCTAATCCATATTATATACATTTGAAGTTTTATATCATTTGATAAGATATTTCGATTTATTAGTGCCCATCTTTTCTTGGCACTGCCTACTATACTTTCAATATGTCTCTCAGCAGAAGCTGTACATTGAATAGTTATGCCTAAATCCTTAATTTCTTGCATAAGTTTAATCTCAAACACATCATTAATAACAGCATCATGAAAATAAACATAATTAAAGTTTGTTCTGTTCCCTATTTTTAAAGCTTTCGTCTTTTTATTGTTTGTTCTCAGCCCTATTGTGATCAAATATTTACTCAAATCATACAAATCTAATGTCACATTATTTTTGGAGAATTCGACATTCTTTGGATCAATTTGGGAAGATTATTTTTAAATCATCAGCGAATTTGCAAACTCGACCGTTAAGGATCTTAGTTTCCAAATTTGCAAATACAATTTTAAATAAAATTGGCCCCAAGCTTGATCCCTGTGGAACTCCACTCGTTACTCGTTTCGATTTTGATATCAAATCGTTTACTTGAATACTCATTCGTCGATTATATAGATAGTATTTAAGTAATCTAAAAATATTCGGATCAATATTCAACAAACTAATCGCATTCAAAATAGCATCAAAAGATATAGAGTCAAAAGCTTTTGAGATATCTATAAATACAATTAATGCATCTAACTTATTCTCGTCTAATGTGATTACATGTTTCCACATGGAAAGCATATTAGTAGTTGTCGATCTACCTTTCGTAAAGCCATGTTGACATAGGTCAAAATCAGCTGGTAACATACGTTCTAAATGATCTAGTATCAATCGTTCTATTATCTTCAAAAACGAAGGGATAATAGAGATTAATCTATAATCACTGGCGCACGTTGGCTTACTAACTTTTGGCAACGGCTTTGCTACTATCGTTAATATATCGATTGGTAATTTCCCATTCTTCAAAATTCTATTTATAAAGTTGCAGAGCACATTCCTAAATGTTAAGGGTAATTGAATCAGATTATCAATCGAAATACCAAGGTGATCTTTTTGTTTTTTTGATTTGATTTTTAACATCAATTTTATCAATTCATCACTGTCAATAACAAGTCCTGATTCCTGGTCTCCCAAAGGATCAGGTATTTCCATAAGATTTCTTTCATTCTGTGGATTACATATCAAATTGCCAAAAACATCATCCAATTCACAAAGAAATTCGTGCTCAGTTTTATCCACAGGTAATATAAGCTTTAACTTTTCCTTATATTTACTATAATCTGTGAGGAGTTTGTATCCTAGTCTAGGATTACTCTTCATTTTGGCCAAAATAATTCGTTCTGATCTTTGCCGAATTATCAGCAGTGATGAATTAATTTCGTTATCAATGAGATCTAACCTCATTTGTTTAATACTATTGATAAGACTACACTTTATTATATTATCTCGTTTTATTCTTAGTTTACACAATTTCCTATTAATTCGTTTCGGTATAATGTCCGTAAACGTAGATGCCTGAAATAAAATAGATAATAACGATGAAGCAGAAGAAACAAACTCGTCAGTGTTTAAGAAATAAAAACTTCCGTAATCAATCAGTAAGCTTAATTCTCTAAATAGATTCCAGTTGATTCTGGAACAATGCACGTGCGCATTTTCAAAATTTAGTTTCTGTGTTTTGCTACTCAAGATGTTCCATTGTAGAATAATTTGTTTGTGATCCAATTCTTTGAAATAATTAACAACATCATAACTGTACGATTTCACCATTTCAGTTTCTAAGTATACATGATCTAAGCATTGCGAACCTCTAGTTGATTCATTTATAATCTGCTTGAGATCATGGTTAGAAAAAAAATTGGTCATTTCACAGTCCTGTAACTTATTAAAGTCACCAACCACTACATTATAGCCATGGCAGTCAAAGATAGATTGAAAAGAATTGGTAAATGTTCGATCATCAAATAAAGTAGCATACGGCGGTCTATAAACCGCTGTTAAGATCAGATTCTCAAATTGTATAGATAAGAAATCAATGATAGCATTATCATCACTAGTATGTAGAATTTTCGCCTTAAATACAGATTTACTATAAATGAGTACTCCTCCACCTCTTTTATCCAGCGATCTGTCTTTTCTAAATAAAGAATAGTGAGGAATATCAAATTCATGGTTTTCTATGTCATTATTAAGCCAGGTTTCAGATAAAATTATATGCTGTCAGATATTTCTTGAGAGATTGCGCAATGCGAGCGATACATTTTGTGTATCCACGATTTTATTTCGTTAGTTGTAGATTTGCAATATCGGTTTCTCAAAGACCTGATTGATCCCAATTGCCAAGTACGCATCGAGTTCGTCTTTGTGGTGGCAGTATGCCGTTTCGTCCCTTTTCTCAGAATGTTTCAACATCGTTCATATAAACCAAAGGAAATGAGGTATGACCTATTCTTCGTTGACTGTGAGTATGATTAGAGGCCTGATAATGGAAAGGAAAATTACGTTCCGAAACGTTGTCAATCAACTAAGATTAGATCGTATCTCATTTCCATTAGTTAATGTGAACGATGCTGTACCCTTGAGAAGAAACGGAGGAATCAGCATACAGCCACTACAATGACGAAATCGATGCGTACTTGGAAATGGGATCAATCGGTTTTGCGTGAAACTGACTATGCAAAGCGACAACTCACGTAAGGAAATCGAGGATACTCAAATTAAATGTGCTGTTACATCCACTGCAAATTCTGAAAAGTGTATGATGAGTTTCCAATGAGGACGAAACCTATTTTGCGGATGAATTACATTTTCTATATTATTCAATGTTTAGATTATACTGACAAATGTATGTACACTCTGGGTCAGTTTTTTATATCAAGATTGCATACTTGATTAAAGTAATTGTAATAATTATATAAATTTTCAATTCAAAACCCAATCCCCGTTTGGCGTGATGTCTGTTTTATCCTAGCAGATTGTGGATGATTAGCTGGAACTCAAGGTATAAATGAATGATTCTTATGCTCCACGCTAAATGGAAAGGCTAGCTAAGAAAAGTAAATGTGCACACACTGAACATTTTGTGTAGTGTGCGGCAGGGTGTCTCATTCGTTAGAACATCCTATTACTAACCAGAGTTGACGGGTTCGATCTCAGTTCGGGACAGATTATTAACAGTATTTGATGGGTTCCCAATACGGGCGTACACGTCCTACCGGATGAATTTCCTTTAATAATTAATACAATGGTCTGCTTATACCAACTATTGCATTTTTATAATGGGTCTAGTATTTATATCTAGTTCGCAACCTCGATTAAATTAAATGTAATCACCATCTGCACAACCAACTTGTGTTCCATTTGATTTTTATTTCACTTCATTGGCACCATACATGGTACCTAAATAAACTGTATTCGAAACATGTTACGCATCAGGGAATAGATTAATTACCTGGCCCTTGTTGTTACAAAGAACGTTTTTGCGTCCACAAGTTGTTATCACCACCATGGTTGCCGAGACGATATTATGCAGCCGGCATCTGTACCATTGGTACCTTAGTGTTGGTACCGTTTACAAGATCGGTATACATTATTTTTAGTGAGTTGGCTTTGATGTCGCATTGCCAAAGGCTTTATCTGAAGTAAACTGAGCTACTGTTAATATAAAAATTCTTAAAGGAGAATGTACCGTTCAATTGTCCCACATGCCTCACCAAAATATAGAGTGGATAATGAGTGTAATACTGCCTCTACTGATGAATTTTCAATGAGCACTAAACGAATGTGCTCATGATATTATAATCTTCGTTCATGATAAATTCAGTTTAACCTTTTGGTTCTATTTGAACTAATTTACAAAATGGTGCGCAACACATAATACACAATTGCATATATAATTGTTCTCTGCTATAAACAGTGACAAACTGATGTTTACAATAAGATTGAGTACAGACTTATTGCTAATTTTTATTTATACTTTATGTTTGCTTCAATAAACCTTTCGTGATACCGGTTTCCTTATCAAGTTGTATTAAGCAAGGTAACTTCATAGCAATAAAATTTTTCATTTATTCCGTATGACAGTTTTCCGTACAATTTTAAGAATTTGTGGCAGTGCTAATTTAACGAATGCACAGTCGAAATAGAGGCTTTTTGCGAAATATTTTCAAATATAAATTTCCCTCATCCTAATAAATTAGCAATAAGTCAAGAAAAGATATTGCGCTACATTATGATTCGATGTATGGAGGTATGTAGATATGTTTGTATGTAAG
>JAQBSW010011841.1:0-18695 GCA_029291075.1 Eudiplozoon nipponicum
TGTGTAAACCTACAATAGTGAAGCTAACATCATATGAAATCTCGAAAATCCGACTTCCACCTAACTCATTCTATATAATATATATATCTAGTCTGTAAAGGTTACTAACACTATGGCTATTGTGTCAGTACCCGATACCAACATTATGGTACCGAAAAGGTACATGATACTAACACTATGGTTGCCGATTCGGTACATGATACGAACACAAGAGATTTCAATATATGGTTAAGTTTAACAAAATTGAGAATTAAAACTATTTCTGAAACCCTGTTGCTCCAGCAAATCCATACACTCTGAGCATATTTAATTTTAAATGACGGATGATTGTCTATCTGTTTTATCCTGAATTTCAGGAAAATTTTATCGGCATGACATTCCTGGGCCTGCCCATTCACTTATTGAATATTTAAACAACTTCACACCGCAAAAATGATTAATTTGAGTATTCTCTGGATGCATCTTGTCACAACAGATTAACAAGCTATGTGTCTTCAAAGCAGATGCAATCTCGCAATGGGTTCTTTTTTATTTCTGGCTTAAAACTTACATATATGGACGCTACAACTTGCACTTTTGTAAAATTAATTTTAACTAACAGCGTTATAACTAATAAATTATAAAAAGTGTGTTTAATTTATCGAAAGCAATGTTTTGGCACACATTATTGTAGGGAACTTTCATTTATGGCTGAAGTTTTTTGCAACCGACTGCAGAAGACTGAGAGTTCGTACCATTATATTTTGATTTTGTGTCTTGTTTTCAAGAAAGGGAGAATACGCCAACTTTTCCTTTTATCGGGTAATCAGTTATTAGTACAAAGTTTAAAATGATAGTACTACGTTTTTGGAACAATTCAATTAGATCAAAGATGTAGCTGGAGACGCGGTGATTTACATTAGCCTAATTTAAAGAAAGTGTAGGTCAGAGGAGTAAACATTTGTTGTGTGCGGGATTAGACGTTCAGTGGACTCTTCATTTTAATACTTTTGCAGGCTTTTATTCATATACAAATACTGTGCATCATAAATGTTAATTTTTACCGTAAGTCATTGTAGATGACTTTAACGTCCAAAAAATTTTCCCTTTATATGTCAGGAAATGTAAGTGACGTATATTTTTAACATTTTTCAGCCCCCCCACTCTCTTAGAGATTTAGCAGTTTGACGAATTAGTTACCATCGTCATAGCTATGCAATATTTTTTGCTATTGCATCATATAGATAGGAAGCAATCTTAACATGGTTCATAAGATAAAATCACATTATTTTAAAGTACATAATGTTCCACAATAAATTTTATAAACCGATAAGAAATGTTTCTACGATAGGACTGCTATAAGTCCCTGTGACTAATATATTTAGAGTTTGCCATCGTGTCCTGGTGACGATCATGGAAGGTCGAAACTAGTCAGGACGGATGTCTGGCGATAGTTTTGCTAATTTATGCGATTGGAAAAATGAAATTGGAGAGTTATTTACATCATTCTCACATACTTTATTTAAAATCTTGATATAATTGGTAGAAATAATTACTAGTAAAAATTTTTGACAAAAAAATTATGTGGAGTAAAATTGTTGAAAACATGTTGATATTATAACCGCAATTTTTATGTGCTATTTAATATAAATATGTATAAATAGTATCAATACTTTTTTTTATAATAATTTATCCATCAGCGGTAACTTTCTACTTTTTCTTTCTAATTAAAACATTTCTTTTTCTTTGAATAACAATAAATTGCCATATTAGAGAGTAATCTCGATTTAAAAAAATAACCTTAATTCGTCTAGTTGCTTTTTCTTTAATGTTATTCCTACTAATATTCTTGCCTTAAAACTTGATTATTTTTATACATATTTGCATTTTGTTAACTTCCTACTTCAATATCCTATCATATGCATTAAACTTCGTTCGCATCTGCAAGTCTTCCTCTATCCTTTCTGATTTTATTAGTTGAATTTTGATTTTCAATAATTCCGCGTCAATTATTCTTATATAAGCATTAATTAATGTTAGTTCATTTGTATATTGTGATCTTATTTTTCTGTAAAACAATTTTTGATTTCATCTCATTATACTCATTATAATTTTTAAGTTAACAATATCTGATCCTTGCTAGTCAGATTGCCGTCGTACTCTGATGATGATCATGGAAGGTCGAAACACGTCAGTACGTGTGACAGACGGTAGTTTTGCTATGTTATTCGACGACTGGTTAAGAACAATTGGACTGGTGCTTCCTCCAAGCTCGCAAACTTGATTTAAAGAAATGTTAGCTCTATATATTCTTTTAAGCTTACAAGAAATGAATTTTTGAATAAATTATGGCATACCTAGTAACATGTTATTTCGAATAGGACCAGTAAGATATGCCAAATGCAGCATTAGTAAAAAGTGTAACCTCAAATACATTTAATTTCGTAGTTATTGGCGATTAAACGGTGGGAGCCGACACTACACCACTAACCAACTGTATATTTTGTCAATTAATTTGGTCTGTTTGACAGTGCAATCTTCTCAACTTATGCCTAATGGTGCAGAATCAGAGTCAATTTATGATGAAGTTTTTTACATTGAGACATGAACACAAACCCAGTTTCTTTAACATGCAAAAACATAGAAACATCGGAGGTAGGCGAATTCCCTCTAAATTGAGAATTTAAATTATTCAGAACTACTTCTTCTCTAGAAAAGCCTTAAACGCAGATATCGATCGGCATCTGTCATCCGATTTTTGTTCAATCAACAATACCACTTTTCTTCTAGCTGTTACAGAGAGCTAACTTTTATGCGTTTAAATAAATATCAATGAGTTTCAAGTTTCACATTATATCATGTTGTTGGATTTATTTACAGGATTGGTACATATAATATATTGTGCGTTTTCTCGGAAATCTCACTTAGGGTTGACTCTAATACTGCTTTAACATGAATAAGTATGGAACACTGTAATGTCCAACGGGCGCACAGTACTTGACAAATATCTAGAGTGCTGGCTCTCACTCACGAGTCGACAGTAATCATGTGAGGCATGAGTACAAAAGATGGACATTTATTTCTTGCAGATATTGGTGTATACCTCAGCTCCAACAGTAACCAAATTGTTACTAGATACGCCATACCTAATATACAATTGGCAAATAATTATATTTAAAACCAAATATTATAATTCATTAAACTCAGAAACACCGCAGGTTCTAACAATTGAAACTGCGAGACAAGATCCTTAGTTTATACCGACATATATATATATATATATATATATATATATAATGAGATTGATACTTATTTCAAGATCGCAACCTTAGTTTAAATCATTTTTGTCACCGCCCGCGAAACCAATGATCGTTCAATAAATGCAAAATCTCACATACTTTATATATGCTATACAAAATCTGTCGTAGGTAAACATTGACAGTTTCACAAAGATCCGATTGATCACAATTTCCAATTTTGTTTTGTCTTTGATCGGATTGAGTTTTTACTCGTCCTAATGGAAATGGGGTTCTATCAAAGATGTGATAGAACCGCATTTCCATTGGGACAAATACAAACTCAACCCGATCAAAGCAAAAAACAAAATTGGAAATTGTGACCAACCGGATCTTTGTGAAACTGTCCGTGCAAAGCTACTACTCGCGTACGTAAAACGCGGCATTGGAAAATTTGAAGCTGGCACTCCGAAAACACACTTTAAAAATAGTAGGTATACAGTTTTTAAACAAGATAATTGCATTGTGTATACACACAACAATAATAGTCTTACGAGGCATGCTCTATTATAAATCCAGTCCTCTCTTAACCTGAATGAATCGACATTAAAGCCAGGCAAACGGGGCCCAAGGCACAGCGTGTAAACAAATGTAATAGGTAATTTTTGAAGGTTTGTTGCGCAATGTGTTCCTTATAATATAATTTTCCCTAGATTACTCATAGGTAAAATAAATTCCCTCCAGTTTTATTCCGATCTGCTAACCGCCGATTACTCATAACCTTTCAGAGCACCATTCAATATGCCCGTTTGTAATTGAGGTAAGCATGGATTTACAGAAATTATAGGTTGCAATTCCCTTTTCTCCAGAATCATCTTCAGCCTCCTTCTGACTCACAGCATAACTGCAACAAAAAGGAAAGGCATTTGTGCTAATCCTGTTCAAACTGAATTATTTATATAATTAGGCAATCATGGATCGCTCCGGGTGAAGATAACAATTATAAAAATCAAGGTTATATTATTAAGATAAATGTCAATCCCATTTTATATATATATATATATATATATATATATATATATCAGCATAAACTAAGCATTCTATAAGGTAAAAAAGGCAATTTGTCTGAAAGACTGTTTTCGACTATGTTTCAAAATCGTCATAAACCGTTAAGAAATTGTTCACGGACAGAGCTCGAACAGGGCACATTTTATTTGGTGTTTGGGGCTTAATCCACTGTGCCACACTACCACAAACATCAAACAATCTTCAGTTAAAAACTAACTTATGTTTTTGGTTATATTTTTTTAGAAAGAGCCCACATGGCATCCATTTAGATCTAAAATACAACTAGCCACACCAAATCTGTCATTATGGTACATACAAAAGGCTAATTGTGGAAGGGTTATGGAAATAAAAATTTATACAATTAAACAATCACTGATTGCGTTGATACTGATAACAATTATAGAAATCAAGGTTGTGAGCTTGACGTAAACTCCAATACTATTATATATATATATATATATATACATATATATATATATATATATACATATATATATATATATATATATATATATATTAGCAAAATTTTCCTGAGGTAGCCCAGTTCTTCCTCAATCTTGTGTTCAGAGCAGATCTTCCTGATTCTGTTTGCTAGGTTGCTTACTAAGTTTCTTTTGTGGGATTTTGGCACACTACTGTTGTAGTGAATGTATTGTCCGGTGAAAGTGGATTTTCTATATATATATATATATATATATATATATATATATATATATATATATATATATATATATATATATGTCAGTAAAAACTAAACCATGTATAAATTAGCAAAGGCAATTTATCCAGTAGATTGATTTCGTCACTGTTGGAATCTCTTTAATTACTCTCGATAATTTTTTGATGAACGGAGCTCGAAATATGTGTATTGTGAAATAAAGTGGATAAGAGCACGTACTGCAAAGCAAATGTGCCTCGATTTGAGACTTTCCACGGCACAATACTTCACAGCACTCGACACGTCAACGAAAAGGACGAAACCGGTCTACTGGATATATCAAATTTCTACTTTATACGATGCTTAGTTTATTAGGGCAAAATCATATATTCTTTTGAAATGCGAGCTTTAATAAAATTCGTTGTACCCTTTCAATGTACACAAATTTAAAAAATTTATCACATAAAAATGATATATATATATATATATATATATCGTTACAATTTCACCATTTTTTTAAAATATGAGAAAAAAGAACCGTAATCCATGGAATAACATTTATTAATAAATCTTATTTCTACCAGTATCTACAGCCATTATTCTGGATTCGTTAATATTTTCGTTCATCCAATCCCAAATGTACATTTGTCGTAACCAATCCCCTCTTAGCTATGTCTGTCTTTGTTTTGCGCAATTTAGACCACTTCTTTTGCGTAACGTCATGTGGTGTGTCATCGCTTTCATTGTGAGTGTGTCCGTAATTGACGAGTGTGTCGTATTTTGCGAAAGAGGCTAATTTTTAAGACCTGTTAGTTATGTTTTGGTTTCAGTCCAATTAAATTTCTTTTTGAATTACTCTCTGCACGTTTAAGCAGTGGTTAAGCAACAGCTTCAAAATCCATAAACATTTTTCCGTTATTGCCTTGTAAAGAACTGAAAATTATGCACTACTCACAGGTCATGCTGTAGCATGACCAGTGAGTAGTGCATAATTACAAATTGCAGGAGCTTCACACCTTTTTAAAAGTTGCTGAGGAATATGCTGATTTACACCAGTTTCGAGCCTCTTTTTTGATCTACCCATGTACTGAGCGTTGCAGGTACATTGAATTTTTTATACAGTTCAAGATTAAATTCTGAATATGCTTTTTGTGCTTGCATAAATCCGGCTTCAGTATGTTTATCCATTTTGCTTCGTATGTGGCTAGTTCATTTCTGTTATTGTGTGTTCAGTAAATATTTTATATACTACGTCTGGAGAACATTGGTGTGCTGTTTCAACGATATGTTGCGCAACAACAGACGTGTATTCACCATTTGATTTGAAACGGGCGTTTAAGTTGCAATGATCTTTCATTCGAGTAATTAACCATCTGCAAGTATGTATTAGGTTTTGCGAACCTAGTAACAAATTAGTTCAGTTGTTACTAGGTTCGCAAAACCTAATACATACTTGCATATATATTAGCTCTTCGCAACAAACAGTATTTAATTAACCGTCTGGTTGATCGAAAACTTGCGCATGTATATAGTTTTAAAAATATTTGAGATCGACATTAAAGGCATTTTCTCAATAATTGATAGTAAATGAAGATGTGTTGCTCCAAATAACACTCGAAACTTAGCTTCATTTCACGTTTGTTAAAGTCGCTAGAGCTTTAATCTCTTTTAAGCCTTCCATCAGCGCTGATTGTCTGAAAATGACGTTGGAACAAGATTTTCCACTCTTCTTTTTCCTAATTTTCGTGACCTAATTTCCAGTCCCATCTTCAGGGTTGACAAAATACGCATCGGAATAAAACACAAATTGTGGCAAATTAGGAAAAAGAAGAGTGTAAAATCTTGTTCCAGCGTCATTTTCAGACAATCAGCTGATGAGAGGCTTAAAAAAGAAGGGACAAGTGAGAACCCATCAATCAAGGCCAATAATCAGAGCACCTGAAAATGTACAGCTTTCATCTTTGTTGTGTGGGAAATAGCTTCACACCTAATGGAATTGGTAAATTGCTTGCTTTTCTGGTCTTATATACTTCTTTTTATTTTGATTTCCCCTTTTAACAATTGATACAATCAATTTTCTGGAATAGCTATTAAACTATAGATCGATTTTGGCTTTATTATATTCGTCCTCATTTGAACATGGACTGACCAATCTGTCAATTCCTGGAAAACAGCCACAAACTGTTGATAAATTCTATTAAAATGGCACGAAACTTTTACCATTCTGATTATGTGCAGACAAGATTGGTTTATGGTAATTTTTTTATACTTAATTTACCATTAGCATCTTTCTTTATCACTACAAAGAAGAAAGGCAGGCAATTGTCATTCTCATGCTCTGACGCGAAAATGATATTTTTATGCGCTTAATTGCAACTTTGAAGCAGTCTTCATGATTGCGACCTTATTTTAAGGACAAGGAAAATATCATTAACATACCATGTGTAAAGTGCACATTTACGTATGTCACTCTTTATTGGTGGTTTTAAATTGGACTAAGAAAACTTCAGCCAATACAGAAGATAGAGGGCTCCTATTGCGACGCCGGCAAACTGTTTATGTATTACTTCATTTAAACAAAAATTTACATCTTTCGTGCGTGGTAAAATAGGCTTGTATAGAATATGACCTGAACTCGGAAATAATAATATGTATTGGTCTACTGCTTTAACTATAATGTCAATTATTTCCTCAAATGGAATATTTGTAGGCGAAGGCGTAAAAACAAAGAACATCATAATCTTGTTTTTAACATTCATATCTAGACTTCTGTTCGTAAACTGAATAGAATCGGCAACTGAGTAACTACCTAGTAGTTTGTGCAATGATTCCGGTATACAGACTAACCATTTAGCCAATGCATGGGATGGATAATTGACCATTGATATTATTAGTCTCACATGACATCATTTTAGCATTTTTGGTAGTTCGTACATAGTTGGTGTAGATGATCCTCCTGGTTTGAGCTTCTGCGCACCAGCGTCATCAATTTAAATGGCATCTGTTAAGATCGTCATTTATTTTATTATTTTGCTCGCAAATTTGTCTACTACATCTAAATTACCCTCCAGACGCGTGAATATTGTACTGTCACTCAACACGTTCCCCACCTTTTTTATATAATCTGATTTTTCCATTATAACAATGCTCTTGTTTTA
Organism: Eudiplozoon nipponicum; assembly: GCA_029291075.1. Lineage (NCBI taxonomy): Eukaryota > Metazoa > Platyhelminthes > Monogenea > Mazocraeidea > Diplozoidae > Eudiplozoon > Eudiplozoon nipponicum. Next base: position 8,100 of record JAQBSW010011841.1, read on the forward strand.
TCAGTGTGTATTAAATTGATGTCTGCATTTCTACTAATATCTTTAAGCGATTTTAAATATTTTTTTGTCAATGCATGCTGTTCTGCATATTTGAACGATTTCAGATGTGAAGCTTGATTAACTAATGTAGCTTTAAAACAGTTTTCATAATCATTGTTTGTAGGTTCTAAATCGGCTGTTTGTTCAAATATTCATTTAAATTCTATCTTAAAATCAATAGAGTTTTTAACTTAAAGGTGAATTTCATAATTTCGGCCCATCGACAATGCCTCCATTGTCAGCAATTCGATTTGACCGCATTTTTCTTGTGTAGGACATTTGATAGCACTCGTAGGTCGGCAAAATCTTGAAGTTTGTACGTTTTCAGGTGCTCCGATTATTGGCCTTTATTGATGGGTTCTCACTTGTCCCTTCTTTTCTAACTTCTTCAGTATTCCTGTTTCGACTTTGGTCATAAAAGCTGGCAAAAACATCAGAAATCTCGTTATCGCAAAGAGACTTAAATCATTCAATACACAAAATACACTCCCGAGTATTGCCCGTAACATTGCCACAACCGTTAAGTTCTGGAATAAACCAACATTGCAAGATGTCTTCGATTGACTCGTAGTTTGGACTTGCGCAATCGGCATACCAAATATCCCGCAATAACGCTCTGCATTTAACGTCACTAGTTCCTCAAGTTTATCAGAGATTCTTTTGGAATGTGAACGTTAACAAAATTCATAGTACAGTTTCCATATGCTAAAATAAAAAATAAAATAAAACGCATATGCCTTTACTAGCAATTAACAAAACAGCCGTTAATACCGACCTCAAATAATATTTCCCAATATACATGCGCACGTTTTGGTTAGCTTACGTAGGTCTATTGACCAAACGGTTAATTATTCGAATTAAAAAGCATTGCAATTTAAGCTCCTGTTTCAAATCAAATTGTGAGTGTACGCCTGCAGTTGAGCAACATATCGTTGAAACATCCAACGTAGGTACATTTTAAAAGATGTATTATTTTGTTTCTCAGTGCTGTCCTTTTCGTTTCGGATTTGACCGCATTTTTCTTGTGCGGGACAATTGTTAGCACTCATAGGTCGGCAAAATCTTGAACCTTTTATCTTTTCAGATGATGTAATTTTTGGCCTCAGTTGATGGGTTCTCACTTGTCCCTTCTCCTTTAAGCCTTCAATTAGCTGATTGTCTGAAAGCGCTTTAGGATCAAGATCCGCCATTGATCTCTCACCAATATTTCGAGACGTTATTTCCAGTCTCATCTTCAGGGTTGACACAATACGCACAGGAGTAAAACACAACTTGTGGCAAATGTGGTATCCTCATTCAAGACAGATATATTTATATATATTTTATTTTAATTGCCTTCCTAATATCCGGTCTTCATACCTAGTCTCTAATACTCAAATCCAACGTAGGTTTCCAAGCATAGCGTTTAAGATAAGTAATAAATGGAATAACGGAAATGGGTTCGCCACAAACGAAGGTTTGTAGATAAGCAAAGCGCAGTCGAATTTATGCAAGCAGAACAGGTATGTTCGTGCTTTTAGTTTGAATTGGAGGTGATATATCAAGATCGCAACTTCGATTATAATAATTATTTGGTTGTTCCCTTATTTCATATTCTCTACAAGTTTTCATTTCCTGTTTTCTTGCCTTTTAAAGCTATGTTCATTTGTAGATATTTGAAAAGAAAAATAAAAAAGTAAGGGTATTAGTATCAGTTAAAGTATCTTTTATTTTTGCACATGGAAAGTGTACTAAGAAATTTATATATATATATATATATATATATATATATATATATATATATATATTCATTTTGGGTTTTCAATGGATTATGCTAGTGGTATCAAATTTGACTCGCTTTTACTTCTGTTTCTTGTTTGGCTGGTTGGTAAGTGTATATGCGTTTGTGTTTGTGTGTGTGCATGTTTGCATATAAAGGTCATTCTCGCTGTATTGCAAAGTGATGTCTGAGATCTGGTCATTATAGTTTTTGATGACTTGAAAATTAACCATTAGTGCGCAGTGTTCGCTGTTACATGTACGAGTGCTATTTTTCCCAATGTAGTTGATCGTTTTACCTTGTGGCGCAAATTTGTATTTGGAACATGGTAACAGCGCTAGTGTGGATTGCAGTGTTTGCGAGCTTGGTATAAGCAACGATCCCAAGTTATATATATACATAACTTGGGATCGATGCTTATACCAAGCTCGCAAGCTAGAAATAACTAATTATTATCAGCACTCGCGGAATCAATCATTGTTTAATTAAAACAACATGAAGAGAAAAAATTTCTGGCACTGGAAAAGACGACAAAACTTACAGCAAATGCAGCAGTATTTGCGACAAAACCATCTTTAAAAGTACATGAAAGTAAACAACAACAAAATCAATAACCAAAACATTAATAAAAAACATAAGAATAAAATTGATAAAACCGCAAAATAACAACAAACACATCAGCAGAATTAATGACGTCTTATATAACAGTAAAATTAGCAGCAGCAAAGCCAATCTACTTAATCAAAACAAAAACCACAACAACAACAACAATAAGAAGAAGAAGAAGAAGAAGAAGAAGATGAAGAAGAAGAAAAGGGAAAAAAAGAAGAAAAAGAAGGACAATAACAATGTCAATACCAACAATACTGGCAGGAACGTTAGTCTCCATGTACAAAGATATGATTTGTAACACGGTAAATATTATACAGAATCGCTTTTACTACATCTCATCAATTGATTTAGTGAAGAAATGAATCATAAGAATCAATTTTGTTTAGATAGATAAAATGGATTATATAAATGTTCCCGAAAAAACATACATTTGTCATTTAACTACATATACAACTAACATAACTAAGCACAAATTAGCGTGGGGCGTAGAACGCCCCATGGAAATGTCAGTACACGGACAAATTATTCATGTCCGCACAATTCTTCAAAACGTCTATTGGAAACATACTCAGACACCTAGCCATAATTAAAATTAAAAGTGTTTCGTTGGCATTTTTCACAAGTCAAAACGTGCTGCGGTATAAACGTATATGTTATACGAGTCTTATTTTGTACCATCCAATGTTTAACTGCATCTTCCTAAATAGGATTGCCCCCGGTACAATTCCAGGTGTAGATAACGTTAGTACAGTTTGCAGTGGAAATGCGCCTGTCACACTGTGTGAAAGAAGCTTAGTGGTGGATGTAATAGAAACTAGTCCATCCATAAAATATGAAACGCCAAAGCGTAACACAATCTATATTTTATGCGCTTCATCGCCTCATCACATTTGTTTAGGTTTATATACGGTGGTTTCTTATCATTAGTTTCATACTTATCTATAAAATGTGGTAAGCATATTACGCACATCATTAAAATCTGTCAGCAATACGCATTACCCTATTGCACAATGTCTTAACTAAGCCTCTTTTTTATTTAAATAGTCAATATGTGTTAAATCACTAAAAGGTGCTCCATTATCCAATAACCGATTTGTTCTCATAGTCTGACTTCTATACCATAGGACAATTCAATTCCACAGTAGGTTCATGGTTAGCCAATCTCCAGTTCTCATGAAGAAGTCAAAATAAAAAGATGGCCTTTATTATTGGATTTAGATACGCATATAATATGTTGTTGCCTTAATTAGCTTCCTCGTATAATTATTTTCATCAATAATTCTCGATTAACAGTGTGCTCATAGACACTCATGCCATTTCTTTAAATCAAGTTTGCGTGCTTGAAGTAAACACCAATCCCATTGTATTTAACCAGTCATCGAACAACATATCAAAACTACCGCCAGCTGCAACGCACTGACGCGTTTCGACCTTCCATGATCATCATCAGAGTACGACGGCAAACTGACTATCGAGGATAAAACCGCATTCAATATATATGGAAATCAAATTTAGATATACGGCTCTCACCTCTAGCAGTCTTGCATACATTGAACTTGACTGGAAATGTCGGCTGCACAATTTCTATGCAGTCACGAACATTAACCGTTTGCAGCTTTCGCCACATATACATATATAGGCAATACAATTTAGACAATAATTGATTGCGCGGGTGGTGGTAACAATTCTTTAAATCAAGTTTGCGTGCTTGAAGTAAACACCAATCCCATTGTATTTAACAAGTCATCGAACAACATAACAAAACTACGGCCAGCTGCAACGCACTGACGCGTTTCGACCTTCCATGATCATCATCAGAGTACGACGGCAAACTGACTATCGTGGATCAAACCGCATTGAATATATGGAAATCAAATTTCGATATGCGGCTCTCACCTCTAGCAGTCTCGCATACATTGAACTTGACTGGAAATGTCGGTTGCACAATTTCTATGCAGTCACGAACATTAACTGTTTGCAGCTTTCGCCACATATACATATATAGGCAATACAAATTTAAACAATAATTGATTGCGCGGGTGGTGGTAACAATTCTTTAAATCAAGTTTGCGTGCTCGAAGTAAACACCAATCCCATTGTATTTAACCAGTCATCGAACAACATAACAAAACTACCGCCAGCCGCAACACACTGACGCGTTTCGACCTTCCATGATCATCATCAGAGTACGACGGAAAACTGACTATCGAGGATCAAACTGCATTGAATATATATGCAAATCAAATTTAGATATGCAGCTCTCACCTCTAGCAGTCTTGCATACATTGAACTTGACTGGAAATGTCGGCTGCACAATTTCTATGCAGTCACGAACATTAACTGTTTGCAGCTTTCGCCACATATACATATATAGGCAATACAATTTAAACAATAATTGATTGCGCGGGTGGTGGTAACAATTCTTTAAATCAAGTTTGCGTGCTTGAAGTAAACACCAATCCCATTGTATTTAACCAGTCATCGAACAACATAACAAAACTACCGCCAGCTGCAACGCACTGACGCGTTTCGACCTTCCATGATCATCATCAGAGTACGACGGCAAACTGACTATCGAGGATCAAACCGCATTGAATATATGGAAATCAAATTTAGATATGCGGCTCTCACCTCTAGCAGTCTTGCATACATTGAACTTGACTGGAAATGTCGGATGCACAATTTCTATGCAGTCACGAACATTAACTGTTTGCAGCTTTCGCCACATATACATATATAAGCAATACAATTTAACAATAATTGATTGCGCGGGTGGTGGTAACAAATTCGTTAAATCAAGTTTGCGTGCTTGAAGTAAACACCAATCCCATTGTAATTAATCAGTCGTCGAACAACATAACAAAACTACCGCCAGCTGCAACGCACTGACGCGTTTCGACCTTTCATGATCATCATCAGAGTACGACTGCAAACTGACTATCGAGTATCAAACAGCATTGAATATATATATGGAAATCAAATTTAGATATGCGGCTCTCACATCTAGCAGTCTTGCATACATTGAACTTGACTGGAAATGTCGGATGCGCAATTTCTATGCAGTCACGAACATTAACTGTTTGCAGCTTTCGCCACATATACATATATAGGCAATACAATTTAAACAACAATTGATTGCGCGGGTGGTGGTAACAATTCTTTAAATCAAGTTTGCGTGCTTGAAGTAAACACCAAACCCATTGTATTTAACCAGTCATCGAACAACGTAACAAAACTACCGCCAGCTGCAACGCACTGACGCGTTTCGACCTTCCATGATCATCATCAGAGTACGACGGCAAACTGACTACCGAGGATCAAACCGCATTGAATATATATGGAAATCAAATTTAGATATGCGGCTCACATCTCTAGCAGTCTCGCATACATTGAACTTGACTGGAAATGTCGGCTGCACAATTTCTATGCAGTCACGAACATTAACTGTTTGCAGCTTTCGCCACATATACATATATAGGCAATACAATGTAAACAATAATTGATTGCGCGGGTGGTGGTAACAATTCTTTAAATCAAGTTTGCGAGCTTGAAGTAAACACCAATCCCATTGTATTTAACCAGTCGTCGAACGACATACCAAAACTACGGCCAGCTGCAACGCACTGACGCGTTTCGACCTTCCATGATCATCATCAGGGTACGACGGCAAACTGACTATCGAGGATCAAACCGCATTGAATATATATGGAAATCAAATTTAGATATGCGGCTCTCACCTCTAGCAGTCTTGCATACATTGAACTTGACTGGAAATGTCGGCTGCACAATTTCTATGCAGTCACGAACATTAACTGTTTGCAGCTTTCGCCACATATACATATATAGGCAATACAATTTAAACAATAATTGATTGCGCGGGTGGTGGTAACAATTCTTTAAATCAAGTTTGCGTGCTTGAAGTAAACTCCAATCCCATTGTATTTAACCAGTCATCGAACAACATAACAAAACTACCGCCAGCTGCAACGCACTGACGCGTTTCGACCTTCCATGATCATCATCAGAGTACGACGACAAACTGACTATCGAGGATCAAGCCGCATTGAATATATATGGAAACCAAATTTGGATATGCGGCTCTCACCTCTAGCAGTCTTGCATACGTTGAACTTGACTGGAAATGTCGGCTGCACAATTTCTATGCAGTCACGAACATTAACTGTTTTCAGCTTTCGCCACATATACATATATAGGCAATACAATTTAACAATAATTGCTTGCGCGGGTGGTGGTAACAATTCTTTAAATCAAGTTTGCGTGCTTGAAGTAAACACCAATCCCATTGTATTTAACCAGTCGTCGAACAACATAACAAAACTACCGCCAGCCGCAACGCACTGACGCGTTTCGACCTTCCATGATCATCATCAGAGTACGACGGCAAACTGACTATCGAGGATCAAACCGCATTGAATATATATGGAAATCAAATTTAGATATGCGGCGCTCATCTCTAGCAGTCTCGCATAGATTGAACATGACCGGAAACGTCGGATGCACAATTACTATGCAGTCAGGAACATTAACCGTTTGCAGCTTTCGCCACATATACATATATAGGCAATACAATTTAAACAATAAGTGATTGCGCGGGTGGTGGTAACAATTCTTTAAATCAAGTTTGCGTGCTTAAGTAAACACCAATCCCATTGTATTTAACCAGTCATCGAACAACATAACAAAACCTACCGCCAGCTGCAACGCACTGACGCGTTTCGACCTTCCATGATCATCAGCAGAGTTGACGACAGGCAAACTGACTATCGAGGATCAAACCGCATTGAATATATATGGAAATCAAATTTGGATATGCGGCTCTCACCTCTAGCAGTCTTGCATACATTGAACTTGACTGGAAATGTCGGCTGCACAATTTCTATGCAGTCACGAACATTAACTGTTTGCAGCTTTCGCCACATATACATATATAGGCAATACAATTTAGCAATAATTGTTTGCGCGGGTGGTGGTAACAATTCTTTAAATCAAGTTTGCGAGCTTGAAGTAAACACCAATCCCATTGTATTTAACCAGTCGTCGAACAACATAACAAAACTACCGCCAGCCGCAACGCACTGACGCGTTTCGACCTTCCATGATCATCATCAGAGTACGACGGCAAACTCACTATCGAGGATCAAACCGCATTGAATATATATGGAAATCAAATTTGGATATGCGGCTCTCACCTCTAGCAATCTTGCATACATTGAACTTGACTGGAAATGTCGGCTGCACAATTTCTATGCAGTCACGAACATTAACTGTTAGCAGCTTTCGCCACATATACATATATAGGCAATACAATTTAACAATAATTGATTGCGCGGGTGGTGGTAACAATGCTTTAAATCAAGTTTGCGAGCTTGAAGTAAACACCAACCACATTGTATTTAACCAGTCTACGAACAACATAACAAAACTACCGCCAGCTGCAACGCACTGACGCGTTTCGACCTTCCATGATCATCATCAGAGTACGACGGCAAACTGACTATCGAGGATCAAACCGCATTGAATATATATGGAAATCAAAATTTAGATATGCGGCTCTCACCTCTAGCAGTCTTGCATACATTGAACTTGACTGGAAATGTCGGCTGCACAATTTCTATGCATTCACGAACATTAATTGTTTGCAGCGTTCGCCACATATACATATATAGACAATACCATTTAACAATAATTGATTGCGCGGGTGGTGGTAAAAATGCTTAAAATCAAGTTTGCGAGCTTGAAGTAAACACCAACCCCATTGTATTTAACCAGTCTACGAACAACATAACAAAACTACCGCCAGCTGCAACGCACTGACGCGTTTCCACCTTCCATGATCATCATCAGAGTACGACGGCAAACTGACTATCGAGGATCAAACCGCATTGAATATATATGGAAATCAAATTTAGATATGCGGCTCTCACCTCTAGCGGTCTTGCATACATTGAACTTGACTGGAAATGTCGGCTGCACAATTTCTATGCAGTCACGAACATTAATTGTTTGCAGGTTTCGCCACATATACATATAAAGACAATACAATTAAACAATAATTGATTGCGCGGGTGGTGGTAACAATGCTTTAAATCAAGTTTGCGGACTTGAAGTAAACACCAACCCCATTGTATTTAACCAGTCTACGAACAACATAACAAAACTACCGCCAGCTGCAACGCACTGACGCGTTTCGACCCTCCATGATCATCATCAGAGTACGACGGCAAACTGACTATCGAGGATCAAACCGCATTGAATATATATGGAAATCAAATTTAGATATGCGGCTCTCACCTCTAACAGTCTCGCATACATTGAACTTGACTGGAAATGTCGGCTACACAATTTCTATGCAGTCACGAACATTAACTGTTTGCAGCTTTTGCCACATATACATATATAGGCAATACAGTTTAAATAATAATTGATTGCGCGGGTGGTGGTAACAATTCGTTAAATCAAGTTTGCGAGCTTGAAGTAATCACCAATCCCATTGTATTTAACCAGTCGTCGAACAACATAACAAAACTACCGCCAGCCGCAACGCACTGACGCGTTTCGACCTTCCTTGATCATCATCAAAGTACGACGGCAAACTGACTATTGAGGATCAAACCGCATTGAATATATATGGAAATCAAATTTAGATATGCGGCTCTCACCTCTAGCAGTCTTGCATACATTGAACTTGACTGGAAATGTCGGCTGCACAATTTCTATGCAGTCACGAACATTAACTGTTTGCAGCTTTCGCCACATATACATATATAGGCAATACAATTTAACAATAATTGATTGCGCGGGTGGTGGTAACAATGCTTTAAATCAAGTTTGCGAGCTTGAAGTAAACACCAATCCCATTGTATTTAACCAGTCTCGAACAACATAACAAAACTACCGCCAGCTGCAACGACTGACGCGTTTCGACCTTCCATGATCATCATCAGAGTACGACGGCAAACTGACTATCGGAATCAAATCGCATTGAATATATATGGAAATCAAATTTAGATATGCGGCTCTCACCTCTAGCAGTCTTGCATACGTTGAACTTGACTGGAAATGTCGGCTGCACAATTTCTATGCAGTCACGAACATTATTGTTTGCAGCTTTCGCCACATATACATATTAGGCAATACAATTTAACAATAATTGACTGCGCCTGTGGTGGTATCAATGCTTTAAATCAAGTTTGCGAGCTTGAAGTAAACGCAACCCATTGTATTTAACCAGTCTACGAACAACATATCAAAACTACCGCCAGCCGCAACGCACTGACGCGTTTCGACCTTCCATGATCATCATCAGAGTACGACGGCAAACTGACTATCGAGGATCAAACCGCATTGAATATATATGGAAATCAAATTTAGATATGCGGCTCTCACCTCTAGCAGTCTTGCATACATTGAACTTGACTGGAAATGTCGGCTGCACAATTTCTACGCAGTCACGAACATTAACTGTTTGCAGCTTTCGCCACATATACATATATAGGCAATACAATTTAACAATAATTGATTGCGCGGGTGGTGGTAACAATGCTTTAAATCAAGTTTGCGGGCTTGAAGTAAACACCAACCCCATTGTATTTAACCAGTCTACGAACAACATAACAAAACTACCGCCAGCTGCAACGCACTGACGCGTTTCGACCTTCCATGATCATCATCAGAGTACGACGGCAAACTGACTATCGAGGATCAAACCGCATTGAATATATATGGAAATCAAATTTAGATATGCGGCTCTCACCTCTAGCAGTCTTGCATACATTGAACTTGACTGGAAATGTCGGCTGCACAATTTCTATGCAGTCACGAACATTAACTGTTTGCAGCTTTCGCCACATATACATATATAGGCAATACAATTTAACAATAATTGTTTGCGCGGGTGGTGGTAACAATTCTTTAAATCAAGTTTGCGAGCTTGAAGAAAACACCAATCCCATTGTATTTAACCAGTCGTCGAACAACATAACAAAACTGCCGCCAGCTGCAACGCACTGACGCGTTTCGACCTTCCATGATCATCATCAGAGTACGACGGCAAACTGACTATCGAGGATCAAACCGCATTGAATATATATGGAAATCAAATTTAGATATGCGGCACTCACCTCTAGCAGTCTTGCATACATTGAACTTGACTGGAAATGTCGGCT
>JAQBSW010011842.1:0-18694 GCA_029291075.1 Eudiplozoon nipponicum
AAGCGTGCATCGATTATTTTAACGAATTCCTTCAAAAATAAAATAAGGTTCGATCAAAATTATTTCTGATAAAAGAAACAAGTTCATTAATAACCGTCAGGAACAGAAATCATTTAAGTAGACACTATTGCAATTAAGCACAAGTTTCTAAGAAAGGAAAGTATTTACAGAAATGCAAAAGTAACGAATAAAAGCCAATGCAAAATGCCATCGTACTTGAATAAGTAAAACTGCCACTCACCTTAAAAGAAACTATTTCAAATTTATAAGATAATTTAAATCATATAAATGGATATACACATCCATATATATATATATATATATATATATATATATATATATATATATATATATATATATATATATTTATTTATTTATTTATATATATATATATATATATATATATATATATATATACAACATGTATGCATAAAGAATATTTCAAATGGACAAAATATTAAACATTTAGAATTTAATTGTAGTACTATTTAACATTTTTAAAATTTACTAGCAAATCATTTAGGTAAAGATGTCGACGGAAATTTCATTTAAAGCCATTGGGAATGTTAATGACTATTGTTTTTATGTGTCCGACATACCATAATGTTGTCTTCGTGGAAATCATAACCTCACTCAATAAAGTTATATATTCTCAGTTGCATGCAACTAACATTTAAATGTGTGGATTGGGTGTGTATCATATAGTAACAAATTATTTCATGTAGGACAAAAACGTGAACAAAATTATAATCTCATTTATGCACGTGTTTTTTTGCTTAACGATTACTCGCCTCAAACGAAATATATTTTGTTCCAAAAATTTAAACCGACAGACAAAGCAATTGTTTTAATCATGTTTGCTAGCTTGATATAAACACCAATCTATTATATTTAACATGTCTCACAACAAAGCGAAATTAACTTCAGTCCCATGTACTGGCGCGTTTTGAACTTCTATGATCGCCTTCAACGAGCAATAGTAAATGGAATAACGCGGATCAAATCGCAAGTCATATATACAAAACATTCGATTACGGTACACTACAATAGAAGCGACAGTGCCGCAGTGTCCACGATAATTGCAAGGGGATAGAAAATCTAAGCATGTCGCTGTCAAATTGCGGCTTAAGTACTAGACAGACTTGAGAAAATGTACTGTCATTAATTCCGACGTGGAAGAGCAGAATGCACAAATAGCCACTTACAATTTCCATAAAATTATTTTCCGATACAATAGAATCGACAGTGCCGAAGTATTCACGGTAATGTAATATGGGCAAGAAATCACAGCATGCCGCTGTCAAAATTGCAGCTTCAAGAAACAATCATAAAAAGAAGTGCAGAGAGCACAATCAACCAATGAATTTTCCCATAAAAATAATGTTTCATACAATATAAGCGACAGTGCCCAAGTGTACTCGATAATGGAACGTGGATAAGAAATATGAGCATGTGGCTGTCAGACTGAAGATTCAAGAAATTTACAGATATAAACAGAAAAAAGGACACTTAATTTTTAAGCGATAGGTAGGAATGCAAAAATAGCCAATGAAATTTACTATAAAAATTATGTTTCAAACAATAGAAACCATAGTGCCAAAGTGTCGGCGGTAAAGGAATATGGACAAAATATATGAGCATGTAGCTGTCATATTGCAACTTCAAGAACTTAAAAATCATAAATAGAAAAAAGAATTCTTAATTTTTGCGCGGAAGTGCAGAGTTCACAAACCACCAATGAAATTTCCCATAAAAATAATGTTTTATACAATGTAAGCGACAGTGCCCAAGTATCCACGATAATGGAATGTGGATAAGAAATATGGGCATGTGGCTGTCAGACTGTAGATTCAAGAACTAAACAGACATAAACAGAAAAAAGAACACTTAATTTGTAGGCGAAAGGGAAGATTGCACAAACAGCCACTGAAATTTACTGTATAAATTTTGTTTCAAACAATAGAAGCGACAGTGCCAAATTGTCGACGGTAATGGAGCATGGACGAGTTATATGAGCATGTCGCTGTCAAATTGCAGTTTAAAAATACTAAAGAATTCAGTTAAAGTACTGTCCTTAATTCAGGAGTGGAAATCCGGAATGCACAAATAACCACTGACAATTTCCATAAAAATATTTTCCGATACAATAGAATCGACAGTGCCGAAGTTTTCACGGTAATGAATATGGACAAGAAATCTCAGCATGTCGCTGTCAAATTGCAGCTTTTAAGAACTAGAGAGACTTGAGAAAAATTACTGTCCTTAAGTCCGACGTGGAATTGCAGAATGCACAAATAACCACTGACAATTTCCATAAAAATATTTCCCCAATCAATAGAAGCGGCAGTGCCTATGTATTCCATAACAGAAATTGTGCACCAAACGATAAAGGGTGAGTCCGGTCCGCGTCAAAATCCTAATATAATTGTTACTGCATTTCTAGTCTACAGCAATAACAGCGTGCATTTACCCAAAATGTTCTGTTCAATAACAGAAATTATGCACCAACCGATAAAGGGTGAGTCAGGTCCGCGTCAAAATACTAATATAATTGTTACTGCATTTCTAGTCTACGGCATTTACAACGGGCATTTACCCAAAATGTTCTGTTCCATAACAGAAATTGTGCACCAACCGATAAAGGGTGAGTCCGGTCCGCGTCAAAATCCTAATATAATTGTTACTGCATTTCTAGTCTACGGCATTTACAGCGTGCATTCACCCAAAATGTTCTTTTCAATAACAGAAATTGTGCACCAACCGATAAAGGGTGAGTCCGGTCCGCGTCAAAATCCTAATATAATTGTTACTGCATTTCTAGTCTAGGGCATTTACAGCGTGCATTTACCCAAAATGTTCTGTTCAATAACAGAAATTGTGCACCAACCGATAAAGGGTGAGTCCGGTCCGCGTCAAAATCCTAATATAATTGTTACTGCATTTCTAGTCTACGGCATTTACAACGTGCATTTACCCAAAATGTTCTGTTCAATAACAGAAATTATGCACCAACCGATAAAGTGTGAGTCCGGTCCGCGTCAAAATCCTAATATAATTTTTACTGCATTTCTAGTCTAGGGCATATACAGCGTGCATTTACCCAAAATGTTCTGTTCAATAACAGAAATCGTGCACCAACCGATAACGGGTGAGTCCGGTCCGCGCCAAAATCCTAATATAATTTTTACTGCATTTCTAGTCTATAGCATTTACAGCTTGCATTTACGCAAAATGTTCTGTTCAATAACAGAAATTATGCACCAACCGATAAAGTGTGAGTCCCGTCCGCGTCAAAATCACAATATAATTGTTACTGCATTTCTAGCCTACGGCATTTACAACGTGCATTTACCCAAAATGTTCTGTTCAATAACAGAAATTGTGCACCAACCGATAAAGGGTCAGTCCGGTCTGCGTCAAAATCCTAATATAATTGTTACTGCATTTCAAGTCTATGGTATTTAGAGCGTGCATTTAAGGAAAATGTTCTGTTCAATAACAGAAATTTTGCACAAACCGATAAAGGGTGAGTCCGGTCCGCGTCAAAATCCTAATATAATTGTAACTGCATTTCTAGTCTAGGGCATATACAGCGTGCATTTACCCAAAATGTTCTGTTCAATAACAGAAATTTTGCACCAACCGATAAAAGTGTGAGTCCGGTCCGCGTCAAAATCCTAATATAATTGTAACTGCATTTCTAGTCTAGGGCATATACAGCGTGCATTTACCCAAAATGTTCTGTTCAATAACAGAAATTGTGCACCAACCGATAAAGGGTGAGTCCGGTCCGCGTCAAAATCCTGATATAATTGTTACTGCATTTCTAGTCTATGGCATTTACAGCGTGCATTTACCCAAAATGTTCTGTTCAATAACAGAAATTGTGCACCAACCGATAAAGAGTGAGTCCGGTCCGCGTCGAAATCCTAATATAGTTGTTACTGCATTTCTTTTCTATGGCATTTACTGCGTGCATTTACCCAAAATGTTCTTTTCAATAACAGAAATTTTGCACCAACCGATAAAAGTGTGAGTCCGGTTCGCGTCAAAATCCAAATATAATTGTTACTGCATTTCTAATCTATGGCATTTACAGCGTGCATTTACCCAAAATGTTCTGTTCAATAACAGAAATTGTGCACCAACCGATAAAAGTGTGAGTCCGGTTCGCGTCAAAATCCAAATATAATTGTTACTGCATTTCTAGTCTATGGCATTTACAGCGTGCATTTACCCAAAATGTTCTGTTCAATAACAGAAATTGTGCACAAACCGATAAAGGGTGAGTCCGGTCCGCGTCAAAATCCTAATATAATTGTTACAGCATTTCTAGTCTACAGCATTTACAGCGTGCATTTACCTAAAATGTTCCGTTCAATAACAGAAATTGTGCACCAACCGATAAAGGGTGAGTCCGGTCCGCGTCAAAATCCTAATATAATTGTTATTCCATTTCGAGTCTACGTCATTTACAACGTGCATTTACCCAAAATGTTCTGATCCATAACAGAAATTGTGCACCAAACGATAAAGTGTGAGTCCGGTCCGCGTCAAAATCCTAATATAATTGTTACTGCATTTCTAGTCTACGGCATTTACAGCGTGCATTCACCCAAAATGTTCTTTTCAATAACAGAAATTGTGCACCAACCGATAAAAGGGTGAGTCCAGTCCGCGTCAAAATCCTAATATAATTGTTACTGCATTTCTAGTCTACAGCATTTACAGCTTGTATTTACCTAAAATGTTCCGTTCAATAACAGAAATTTTGCACCAACCGATAAAGTGTGAGTCCCGTCCGCGTCAAAATCCCAATATAATTGTTACTGCATTTCTAGCCTACGGCATTTACAGCGTGCATTTACCCAAAATGTTCTGTTCAATAACAGAAATTGTGCACCAACCGATAAAGGGTCAGTCCGGTCTGCGTCAAAATCCTAATATAATTGTTACTGCATTTCAAGTCTATGGTATTTAGAGCGTGCATTTAAGGAAAATGTTCTGTTCAATAACAGAAATTTTGCACCAACCGATAAAGGGTGAGTCCGGTCCGCGTCAAAATCCTAATATAATTGTTACTGCATTTCTAGTCTACAGCATTTACAGCGTGCATTTACCTAAAATGTTCCGTTCAATAACAGAAATTGTGCACCAACCGATAAAGGGTGAGTCCGGTCCGCGTCAAAATCCTAATATAATTGTTATTCCATTTCGAGTCTACGTCATTTACAACGTGCATTTACCCAAAATGTTCTGTTCCATAACAGAAATTGTGCACCAACCGATAAAGGGTGAGTCCGGTCCGCGTCAAAATCCTAATATAATTGTTACTGCATTTCTAGTCTACGGCATTTACAGCGTGCATTCACCCAAAATGTTCCTTTCAATAACAGAAATTGTGCACCAACCGATAAAAGGGTGAGTCCAGTCCGCGTCAAAATCCTAATATAATTGTTACTGCATTTCTAGTCTACGGCATTTACAACGTGCATTTACCCAAAATGTTCTGTCCATAACAGAAATTGTGCACAAACCGATAAAGGGTGAGTCCGGTCCGCGTCAAAATCCAAATATAATTGTTACTGCATTTGCAGTCTATGGCATTTACTGCGTGCATTTACCCAAAATGTTCTGTTCAATAACAGAAATTGTGCACCAACCGATAAAAGTGTGAGTCCGGTCCGCGTCAAAATCCTAATATAATTGTAACTGCATTTCTAGTCTAGGGCATATACAGCGTGCATTTACCCAAAATATTCTGTACAATAATAGAAATTTTGCAGCAACCGATAAAGTGTCAGTCAAAATTGTAATAAAATTGTTACTGCATTTGTCGTCTATGGCATTTACAGCGTGCATTTACGGAAAATATTCTGTTCAATAACAGAAATTGTGCACCAACCGATAAAGGGTGAGTCCGATCCGCGTCAAAATCCTAATATAATTGTTACTGCATTTCTAGTCTATGGCATTTACAGCGTGCATTTACCCAAAATGTTCTGTTCCATAACAGAAATTTTGCACCAACCGTTAAAGGGTGCGTCCTGTCCGCGTCAAAATCGTAATATAATTGTTACTGCATTTCTAGTCTATGCCATTTACAGCTTGCATTTACCCAAAATGTTCTGTTCAATAACAGAAATTGTGCACCAACCGTTAAAGGGTGAGTCCGGTCCGCGTCAAAATCCTAATATAATTGTTACTGCATTTCTAGTCTATGGCATTTACAGCGTGCATTTACCCAAAATGTTCTGTTCAATAACAGAAATTGTGCACCAACCGTTAAAGGGTGAGTCCGGTCCGCGTCAAAATCCTAATATAATTGTTACTGCATTTCTAGTCTATGGCATTTACAGCGTGCATTTACCCAAAATGTTCTGTTCAATAACAGAAATTGTGCACCAACCGTTAAAGGGTGCGTCCGGTCCGCGTCAAAATCCTGATATAATTGTTACTGCATTTGTAGTCTATGGCATTTACAGCGTGCATTTACCCAAAATGTTCTGTTCAATAACAGAAATTGTGCACCAACCGTTAAAGGGTGCGTCCGGTCCGCGTCAAAATCCTGATATAATTGTTACTGCATTTCTAGTCTATGGCATTTACAGCGTGCATTTACCCAAAATGTTCTGTTCAATAACAGAAATTGTGCACCAACCGTTAAAGGGTGCGTCCGGTCCGCGTCAAAATCCTAATATAATTGTTACTGCATTTCTAGTCTATGGCATTTACAGCGTGCATTTACCCAAAATGTTCTGTTCAATAACAGAAATTGTGCACCAACCGTTAAAGGGTGAGTCCGGTCCGCGTCAAAATCCTAATATAATTGTTACTGCATTTCTAGTCTATGGCATTTACAGCGTGCATTTACCCAAAATGTTCTGTTCAATAACAGAAATTGTGCACCAACCGTTAAAGGGTGAGTCCGGTCCGCGTCAAAATCCTAATATAATTGTTACTGCATTTCTAGTCTATGGCATTTACAGCGTGCATTTACCCAAAATGTTCTGTTCAATAACAGAAATTGTGCACCAACCGTTAAAGGGTGAGTCCGGTCCGCGTCAAAATCCTAATATAATTGTTACTGCATTTCTAGTCTATGGCATTTACAGCGTGCATTTACCCAAAATGTTCTGTTCAATAACAGAAATTGTGCACCAACCGTTAAAGGGTGCGTCCGGTCCGCGTCAAAATCCTAATATAATTGTTACTGCATTTCTAGTCTATGGCATTTACAGCGTGCATTTACCCAAAATGTTCTGTTCAATAACAGAAATTGTGCACCAACCGTTAAAGGGTGCGTCCGGTCCGCGTCAAAATCCTAATATAATTGTTACTGCATTTCTAGTCTATGGCATTTACAGCGTGCATTTACCCAAAATGTTCTGTTCAATAACAGAAATTGTGCACCAACCGTTAAAGGGTGCGTCCGGTCCGCGTCAAAATCCTAATATAATTGTTACTGCATTTCTAGTCTATGGCATTTACAGCGTGCATTTACCCAAAATGTTCTGTTCAATAACAGAAATTGTGCACCAACCGTTAAAGGGTGCGTCCGGTCCGCGTCAAAATCCTAATATAATTGTTACTGCATTTCTAGTCTATGGCATTTACAGCGTGCATTTACCCAAAATGTTCTGTTCAATAACAGAAATTGTGCACCAACCGTTAAAGGGTGCGTCCGGTCCGCGTCAAAATCCTAATATAATTGTTACTGCATTTCTAGTCTATGGCATTTACAGCGTGCATTTACCCAAAATGTTCTGTTCAATAACAGAAATTGTGCACCAACCGTTAAAGGGTGCGTCCGGTCCGCGTCAAAATCCTAATATAATTGTTACTGCATTTCTAGTCTATGGCATTTACAGCGTGCATTTACCCAAAATGTTCTGTTCAATAACAGAAATTGTGCACCAACCGTTAAAGGGTGCGTCCGGTCCGCGTCAAAATCCTAATATAATTGTTACTGCATTTCTAGTCTATGGCATTTACAGCGTGCATTTACCCAAAATGTTCTGTTCAATAACAGAAATTGTGCACCAACCGTTAAAGGGTGAGTCCGGTCCGCGTCAAAATCCTAATATAATTGTTACTGCATTTCTAGTCTATGGCATTTACAGCGTGCATTTACCCAAAATGTTCTGTTCAATAACAGAAATTGTGCACCAACCGTTAAAGGGTGAGTCCGGTCCGCGTCAAAATCCTAATATAATTGTTACTGCATTTCTAGTCTATGGCATTTACAGCGTGCATTTACCCAAAATGTTCTGTTCAATAACAGAAATTGTGCACCAACCGTTAAAGGGTGAGTCCGGTCCGCGTCAAAATCCTAATATAATTGTTACTGCATTTCTAGTCTATGGCATTTACAGCGTGCATTTACCCAAAATGTTCTGTTCAATAACAGAAATTGTGCACCAACCGTTAAAGGGTGAGTCCGGTCCGCGTCAAAATCCTAATATAATTGTTACTGCATTTCTAGTCTATGGCATTTACAGCGTGCATTTACCCAAAATGTTCTGTTCAATAACAGAAATTGTGCACCAACCGTTAAAGGGTGAGTCCGGTCCGCGTCAAAATCCTAATATAATTGTTACTGCATTTCTAGTCTATGGCATTTACAGCGTGCATTTACCCAAAATGTTCTGTTCAATAACAGAAATTGTGCACCAACCGTTAAAGGGTGAGTCCGGTCCGCGTCAAAATCCTAATATAATTGTTACTGCATTTCTAGTCTATGGCATTTACAGCGTGCATTTACCCAAAATGTTCTGTTCAATAACAGAAATTGTGCACCAACCGTTAAAGGGTGAGTCCGGTCCGCGTCAAAATCCTAATATAATTGTTACTGCATTTCTAGTCTATGGCATTTACAGCGTGCATTTACCCAAAATGTTCTGTTCAATAACAGAAATTGTGCACCAACCGTTAAAGGGTGAGTCCGGTCCGCGTCAAAATCCTAATATAATTGTTACTGCATTTCTAGTCTATGGCATTTACAGCGTGCATTTACCCAAAATGTTCTGTTCAATAACAGAAATTGTGCACCAACCGTTAAAGGGTGAGTCCGGTCCGCGTCAAAATCCTAATATAATTGTTACTGCATTTCTAGTCTATGGCATTTACAGCGTGCATTTACCCAAAATGTTCTGTTCAATAACAGAAATTGTGCACCAACCGTTAAAGGGTGCGTCCGGTCCGCGTCAAAATCCTAATATAATTGTTACTGCATTTCTAGTCTATGGCATTTACAGCGTGCATTTACCCAAAATGTTCTGTTCAATAACAGAAATTGTGCACCAACCGTTAAAGGGTGAGTCCGGTCCGCGTCAAAATCCTAATATAATTGTTACTGCATTTCTAGTCTATGGCATTTACAGCGTGCATTTACCCAAAATGTTCTGTTCAATAACAGAAATTGTGCACCAACCGTTAAAGGGTGAGTCCGGTCCGCGTCAAAATCCTAATATAATTGTTACTGCATTTCTAGTCTATGGCATTTACAGCGTGCATTTACCCAAAATGTTCTGTTCAATAACAGAAATTGTGCACCAACCGATAAAGGGTGAGTCCGGTCCGCGTCAAAATCCTAATATAATTGTTACTGCATTTCTAGTCTATGGCATTTACAGCGTGCATTTACCCAAAATGTTCTGTACAATAACAGAAATTGTGCACCAACCGATAAAGGGTGAGTCCGGTCCGCGTCAAAATCCTAATATAATTGTTACTGCATTTCTAGTCTATGGCATTTACAGCGTGCATTTACCCAAAATGTTCTGTTCAATAACAGAAATTGTGCACCAACCGTTAAAGGATGCGTCCGGTCCGCGTCAAAATCCTAATATAATTGTTACTGCATTTGTAGTCTATGGCATTTACAGCGTGCATTTACCCAAAATGTTCTGTTCAATAACAGAAATTGTGCACCAACCGTTAAAGGGTGAGTCCGGTCCGCGTCAAAATCCTAATATAATTGTTACTGCATTTCTAGTCTATGGCATTTACAGCGTGCATTTATCCAAAATGTTCTGTTCAATAACAGAAATTGTGCACCAACCGATAAAGGGTGAGTCCGGTCCGCGTCAAAATCCAAATATAATTGTTACTGCATTTCTAGTCTATGGCATTTACAGCGTGCATTTACCCAAAATGTTCAGTTCTATGACTAGAAATTGCACCAACCGATAAAGGGTGAGTCCGGTCCGCGTCAAAATCCTAATATAATTGTTACTGCATTTCTAGTCTATGGCATTTACAGCGTGCATTTACCCAAAATGTTCTGTTCAATAACAGAAATTGTGCACCAACCGATATAGGGTGAATCCGGTCCGCGTCAAAATCCTGATATAATTGTTACTGCATTTCTATTCTATGGCATTTACAGCGTACATTTACCCAAAATGTTCTGTTAAATAAGAGAAATTGTGCACAAACCGAAAAAGGGTGTGTCCGTTCCGCGTCAAAATCCTAATATATTTGTTACTGCATTTGTAGTCTATGGCATTTACAGCGTGCATTTAACCAAAATGTTCTGTTCAATAACAGAAATTGTGCACCAACCGATAGAGGGTGAGTCCGGTCCGCGTCAAAATCCTAATATAATTTTTACTGCATTTCTAGTCTACGGCATTAACAGCGTGCATTTACCCAAAATGTTCTGTTCAATAACAGAAATTGTGCACCAACCGATAAAGGGTGAGACCGATCCGCGTCAAAATAATAATATAATTTTTACTGCATTTATAGTCTATGGCATTTACAGCGTGCATTTACCCAAAATATTCTGTTCAATAACAGAAATTGTGCACCAACCGATAAAAGGGTGAGTCCGGTCCGCGTCAAAATCCAAATATAATTGTTACTGCATTTCTAGTCTACGGCATTTACAGCGTGCATTTATCCAAAATGATCTGTTCAATAACAGAAATTGTGCACCAACCGATAAAGGGTGAGACCGGTCCGCGTCAAAATACTAATATAATTTTTACTGCATTTGTAGTCTATGGCATTTACAGCGTTCATCTACGCAAAATTTTCCGTTCAATACCAGAAATTGTGCATCAACCGCTAGTGGGTGAGGCCGGTCCTTGTCAAAATCATAATATAATTGTTATTGCATTTCTAGTCTACGGCATTTACAGCGTGCATTTACCCAAAATGTTCTGTTTTATAACAGAAATTGTCCACCAACCGTTAAAAGGTGAGTCCGGTCCGCGTCAAAATCCTAATATATTTGTTACTGCATTTGTAGTCTATGGCATTTACAGCGTGCATTTACTCAAAATGTTCTGTTCAATAAGAGAAATTGTGCACGAACCGATAAAGGGTGAGTCTGCTCAGCGTCAAAATCCTAATATAATTTTTACCGCATTTCTATTCTACGGCATTTACAGCGTGCATTTACCCAAAATGTTCTGTTCCATAACAGACATTGTGCACCAGCCGATAAAGGGTGAGTCCGGTCCGCGTCAAAATCCTAACATAATTGTTACAGCATTTCTAGTCTACAGCATTTACAGCGTGCATTTACCGAAAATGTTCTGTTCAATAACAGAAATTGTGCACGAACCGATAAATGGTGAGTCCGGTCCGCGTCAAACTCCTAATATAATTGTTACTGCATTTGTATTCTATGGCATTTACAGCGTGCATTTACTCAAAATGTTCTGTTTAATAACAGAAATTGTGCACCAACCGATAATGTGTGAGGCCGGTCCTCGTCAAAATCGTAATATAATTGTTACTGGATTTCTAGTCTATGGCATTCACTGCGTGTATATACCCAAAATGTTCTGTCCAATAACAGAAATTGTGCACCAACCGTTAAAGTGTAGGCCGGTCCTCGTCAAAATCGCAATATAATTGTTACTGTATTTCTAGTCTACGGCATTTACAGCGTGCATTTACCCAAAATGTTCTGTTCAATAACAGAAATTGTGCCCCAACCGATAAAAGGTGATTCCGGTCCGCGTCAAAATCCTAATATAATTTTTACTGCATTTCAAGTCTATGGCATTTACAGCGTGCATTTACCCAAAATATTCTGTTCAATAACAGACATTGAGCACCAACCGATAAAGGGTGAGCCCGTCCGCGTCAAAATCCTAATATAATTGTTACTGCATTTCTAGTCTACGGCATTTACAGCGTGCATTCACTCTAAATGTTCTGATCAATAACAGAAATTGTGCACCAACAGATAAAGAGTGAGTGCGATCCGCGTCAAAATCCTAATATAATTGTTAATGCATTTCTAGTCTATATCATTTACAGCGGCATTTACCTAAAATGTTCTGTTCAATAACAGAAATTGTGCACCAACCGATAAAGGACGAGCCCGGTCCGCTTCAAAATCCTAATATAATTGTTTCTGCTTTTCTAGTCTACGGAATTTACAGCGTGCATTTACCCAAAATGTTCTGTTCCAAAACAGAAATTATGCACAAACCGATAAAGGCTGAGTACGGTCCGCGTGAAAATCCTAATATAATTGTTACTGCATTTCTAGTCTACGGCATTTACAGCGTGCATTTACCCAAAAATTTTCTGTTCAATAACAGAAATTTTGCTCCAACCGATAAAGGGCCAGTCCGGTCCGCGTCAAAATCGTAATATAATTTTTACTGGATTTCAAGTCTACGGCATTTTCAGCATCCATTTACCCAAAATGTTCTGTTCAATAACAGAAATTGTGCACCAACCGTTAAAGGGTGAGGCCGGTCCTCGTCAAAATCGTAATATAATTGTTACTGGATTTCTAGTCTACGGCATTTACTGGGTCACTTACCAAAAATGTTCTGTCTAATAACAGAAATTATGTACCGAACGTTTAAGGATGAGGCCGGTCCTCGTCAAAGTCATAATATAATTGTTACTGCATTTCTAGTCTATGTCATTTACAGCGTTCATTTGCCCAAAATGTTCAGTTCAATAACAGAAATTATGCACCAACCGATAAAGGGTGAGTCCGGTCCGCGTCAAAATCCTAACATAATTGTTACTGCATTTCTAGTCTATGGCATTTACAGCGTGCATTTACCCAAAAATGTTCTGATCAATAACAGACATTATGCACCAACAGATAAAGGGTGAGCCCGTCCGCGTCAAAATCCTAATATAATTTTTACTGCATTTATAGTCTATGGCATTTACAGCGTGCATTTACCCAAAATGTTCTGTTCAATAACAGAAATTATGCTTCAATCGATAAAGGGTGAGGCCGGTCCGCGTCAAAATCCTAATATAATTCTTACTGCATTTGTAGTCTATGGCATTTACAGCGTTCATTTACCAAAAATTTTCTGTTCAATAACAGAAATTATGCTTCAATCGATAAAGGGTGAGGCCGGTCCGCGTCAAAATCCTAATATAATTCTTACTGCATTTGTAGTCTATGGCATTTACAGCGTGCATTTACCAAAAATTTTCTGTTCAATAACGGAAATTTTGCAGCAACCGATAAAGGGTGAGTCCGGTCTGCGTCAATATCCTAATATTATTGTTACTGCATTTCTAGTCTATGGCATTTACAGCGTGCATTTACCCAAAATGTTCTGTTCAATAACAGACATTGTGCGCCAGTCGATAAAGGGTGAGTCCGGTCCGGGTCAAAATCCTGATATAATTGTTACTGCATTTCTAGTCTATGGCATTTACAGCGTGCATTCACCCAAAATGTTCTGTTCAATAACAGATATTGTGCACCAACCGATAAAGGGTGAATCCGGTCCGCGTCAAAATCCTAATATAATTGTTACTGCAATCCCAGCCTGCGGCATTTACAGCGCGCATTAAACAAAAATGTTCTGTCCAATAACAGAAATTGTGCACCAACCGATAAAAGGGTGAGTCCGGTCCGCGTCAAAATCCTGATATGATTGTTAATGCATTTCTAGTCTACAGCATTTAGAGCGTGCATTTACCCAAAATGCTCTGTTCAATATCAGAAATTGTGCACCAAACGATAAAGTGCGAGTCCGCTCCGCGTGAAAATCCTAATACAATTGTTACTGCATTTCTAGTCTATGGCATTTACAGCTTGCATTTACGCAAAATGTTCTGTTCAATAAAAGAAATTGTGCTCCAACCGATAAAGGGTCGGTCCGGTCCGCGTCAAAATCCTAATATAATTTTTACTGGGTTTCTATTCTACGGCATTTACAGCGTGCATTTAACCAAAATGTTCTGTTCAATAAAAGAAATTGTGCACCAACCGTTAAAAGGTGAGTCCGGTCCTCGTCAACATCGTAATATAATAGTTACTTGATTTCTAGTCTGCGGCATTTACTGGGGGCACTTACCAAAAATGTTCTATCTAATAACAGAAATTATACACCGAAAGTATAAGGATGAGGCCGGTCCTCGTCAAACTCGTAATATAATTGTTACTGGATTTCTAGTCTATGGCATTTACTGCGTGCATTTACCCACATTATTCTGTCCAATAACAGAAATTGTTCACTAACCGTTTAAGGATGAGGGCGGTCCTCGTCAAAATGTTAATATCATTGTTACTGAATTTCTAGTCTATGGCATTTTCTGCGTGCATTTACCCAAACTGTTCTGTCTAATAACAGAAATTGTGCCCCAACCGATAAAAGGTGATTCCGATCCGCGTCAAAATCCTAATATAAATGTTACTGCATTTCTAGTCTATGGCATTTACACCGTGCATTTACCCAAAATGTTCTGTTGAATAACAGAAATTGTGCCCCAACAGATAAATGGTGATTCCGGTCCGCGTCAAAATCCTAATATATTTGTTACTGCATTTGTAGTCTATGGCATTTACGGCGTGCATTTACCCAAAATGTTCTGTTCAATAACAGAAATTGTGCACCAACCGATAAAGGGTGAGTGTGGTCCGCGTCAAAATCCTAATATAATAGTTAATGCATTTCTAGTCTACGGCATTTGCAGCGTGCATTTACCCAAAAATATTTGTTCAATAACAGAAATTGTGCCCCAACCGATAAATGGTGATTCCGGTCCGCGTCAAAATCCTAATATATTTGTTACTGCATTTGTAGTCTATGGTATTTACGGCGTGCATTTACCCAAAATGTTCTGTTCAATAACAGAATTTGTGCACCAACCGATAAAGGGTGAGTGTGGTCAGCGTCCAAATCCTAATATAATAGTTACTGCATTTCTAGTCTACGGCATTTACAGCGTGCATATACCCAAAAATGTCTGTTCATTAACAGACATTGTGCGCCAGCCGATAAAGGGTGAGTCCGGTCCGGGTCAAAATCCTGATATAATTGTTACTGCATTTCTAGTCTATGGCACTTACGGCGTGAATTTACCCAAAATGTTCTGTTCAATAACAGAAATTGTGCACCAACCGATAAATGTTGAGTGTGTTCCGCGTCAAAATCCTAATATAATAGTTACTGCATTTCTAATCTACAGCATTTACGGAGTGCATTTACCTAAAATGTTCTGTTCAATAACAGAAATTGTGCACCACCGATAATTAGTGAGTCCTGTCCGTGTCAAAATCGTAATATAATTGTTACTGCATTTCTAGTCTACAGCATTTACGGCGTGCAATTACCTAAAATGTTCCGTTCAATAACAGAAATTGTGCACTACAGATAAAGGGTGAGTCCGGTCCGCGTCAAAATCCTATTATAATTGTTATTGCATTTCCAGGCTACGGCATTTACAGCGTGCATTTACACAAAATGTTCTGCTCAATAACAGAAATTGTACACCAACCGAAAAAGGGTGAGTCCGGTCCGCTTCAAAATTCGAATATAATTGTTATTGCTTTTGTAGTCTACTGCATTTACAGCGTGCATTTACCCAAAATGTCCTGTTGAATAACAGACATTGTGCACCAACCGATAAAGGGTGAGTCCGGTCCGCGTCAAAATCCTAAAATTATTGTTAATGCATTTGTTGTCTATCGCATTTACAGCATGCATTTACCCAAAATGTTCTGTTCAATAACAGAAATTGTGGACCAACCGATAAAGGGTGAGAGTGGTCCGCGTCAAAATCCTAATATAATAGTAACTGCATTTCTAGTCTACGGCATTTACAGCGTGCATTTACCCAAAATGTTCTGTTCAATAACAGACATTGTGCACCACCCGATAAAGGGTGAGTCCGGTCCGCGTCAAAATCCTAATATAATTGTTACTGCATTTCTAGTCTACAGCATTTACGGCGTGCATTTACCTAAAATGTTCTGTTTAATAACAGAAATTGTGCACTACCGATAAAGAGTGAGTCCTGTCCGTGTCAAAATCGAAATATAATTGTAACTGCATTTCTAGTCTACAGCATTTACAGCGTGCATTTACCTAAAATGTTCTGTTCAATAACAGATATTGTGCAATACCGATAAAGGGTGAGTCCGTTCCCCGTCAAAATCCAATTATAATTGTTATTGCATTTCCAGGCTACGGCATTTACATCGTGCATTTACCCAAAATGTTCTGCTCAATAACAGAAATTGTACACCAACCGAAAAAGGGTGAGTCCGGTCCGCTTCAAAATCCGAATATAATTGTTATTGCTTTTGTAGTCTACTGCATTTACAGCGTGCATTTACCCAAAATGTCCTGTTGAATAACATACATTGTGCACCAACCGATAAAGGGTGAGTCCGGTCCGCGTCAAAATCCTAAAATAATTGTTAATGCCTTTGTAGTCTATGGCATTTACAGCGTGCATTTACCCAAAATGTTCTGTACAATAACAGAAATTGTGCACCAACAGATAAAGGGTGAGTCCGGTCCGCGTCAAAATTCTAATACATTTGTTACTGCAATTCAAGTCTTCGGCATTTACAGCATGCATTTACACAAAATGTTCTGTTCAATAACAGAAATTGTGCACCAACCGATAAATGGTTAGTCCGGTCCGCGTCAAAATCCTAATATAATAGTTACTGAGTTTCTAGTCTAAGCCATTTACAGCGTGCATTTACCCAAAATGTTCTGTTCAATAACAGAAATTGTGCACCAAACGTTAAAGGGTGAGTCCGGTCCGCGTCAAAATCGTAATATATTTGTTAATGCATTTCTAGTCTATGGCATTTACAGCGTGCATTTACCCAAAATATTCTTTTCAATAACAGAAATTGTGCACCAACCGATAAAAGGGTGATTCCGGTCGGCGTCATATTCCAAATATAATTGTTACTGCATTTCTACTCCACGGCATTTACAGCGTGCATTTACCCAAAATGTTCTGTTCAATAACAGAAATTGTGCACCAACCGATAAATGGTGAGTCCGGTTCGCGTCAAAATCCTAATATAATTGTTATTGCATTCCTAGTCTATGCCATTTACAGCGTGCATTTACCGAAAATGCTCTGTTAAATAACAGAAATTGTGCACGAACCGATAAAGGGTGAGTCCGGTCCGCGTCAAAATTCTAATAAATTTGTTACTGCAATTCAAGTCTTCGGCATTTACAGCGTGCATTTACCCAAAATATTCTGTTCAATAACAGAAATTGTGCACCAACCAATAAATGGTTATTCCGGTCCGCGTCAAAATCCTAATATAATTGTTACTGCATTTCTAGTGTATGGCATTTACAGCGTGCATTTACCCAAAATTTTCTGTTCAATAACAGAAATTGTGCACCAACTGTTAAAGGGTGAGTGCGGTCCGCTTCAAAATCCTAATATAATTGTTACTGCATTTTTATTCTATGACATTGACAGCGTGCATTTACCCAAAATGTTCTGTTCAAAAACAGAAATTGTGCACCAACCGTTAAAGGGTGAGTCCGGTCCGCGTCAAAATTCTAATACATTTGTTACTGCAATTCAAGTCTTCGGCATTTACAGCGTGCATTTACCCAAAATTTTCTCTTAAATAACAGAAATTTTGCACCAACCGTTAAAGGATGATTCCGGTCCGCGTCAAAATCCAAATATAATTGTTACTGCATTTCAAGTCTATGGTATTTACAGCGTGCATTTACCCAAAATGTTCTGTTCAATAACAGAAATTGTGCACGAACCGATAAAGGGTGAGTCCGGTCCGAGTCAAAATCCTAATATATTTGTTACTGCAATTCAAGTCTTCGGCATTTACAGTGTGCATTAACCCAAAATGTTCTGTTCAATAACAGAAATTGTGCACCAAACGTTAAAGGGTGAGTCCGGTCCGCGTCAAAATCGTAATATAATTGTTAATGCATTTCTAGTCTATGGCATTTACAGCGTGCATTTACACAAAATGTTCTGATAAATAACATATATTTTGCACCATCCGTTAAAGGGTGAGTCCGGTCCGCGTCAAAATCCAAATATAATTGTTACTGCATTTCTTGTCTATGGCATTTACAGCGTGCATTTACCCAAAATGTACTGTACAATAACAGAAATTGTGCACCAACAGATAAAGGGTGAGTCCGGTCCGCGTCAAAATTCTAATACATTTCTTACTGCAATTCAAGTCTTCGGCATTTACAGCGTGCATTTACCCAAAATGTTCTGTTCAATAACAGAAATTGTGCACCAACCGATAAAGGGTGAGTCCGGTCCGCGTCAAAATCCTAATATAATTGTTACTGCATTTCTAGTCTATGGCATTTACAGCGTGCATTTACCCAAAATGTTCTGTTCAATAACAGAAATTGTGCATCAACCTTTAATGAGTGAGGCCGGTCCTCGTCAAAATTGTGATATAATTTTTACTGGATTTCTAATCAATGGC
>JAQBSW010011843.1:0-18691 GCA_029291075.1 Eudiplozoon nipponicum
CTTCCAAGCTGTGGAAATTGGAAATATTGTGGAATCCTTTACAACTCATTGTTTACGTAATCCTTTAGCATTTTAAACATCTTGAGTTTTTTGTTGGTAAACGTTCGATTGGCATTGATTTCTTTGCATTAGCGTATCATGCGCGTGCTAAATAAGAATTTTTTCGCGCTTATTCTATGCCAATGTTCGTTCCAATTTTATAATTTATGAAACTAATTAAAAGGAACCTTGTGTGGCGCCAATTAAGGAGTTCTCTTTATGTAACTCTAAGTTTACTAGTGTCGCGTGAAAGGGAATTGTTTATTCATTAACTCACAGATTACTTGTGAATTCAAGTTAAGTTGATTCATATAGAAGGTAGCATATTTAATATATACATGAATATCCGCAGCAGTAAATTATGGAGGCTAAAGGCAAGTTCTTTTCTTTAAAACTCGTTTTCGAACATTTTAAAGTATAAAACACTGAAACCGAAGACGACGGAACGACTAGGGCTATTAATTAAGAGAATTAGCTTGAATGTTCATATTAAGTAAAATTCATTCCGCGAAATTTATTGTGGATATTGCACACGTCAAAGTGTCGAAAGTAACTCAAATTCTATATTCAATCTGTAACCTGGCAAAATATATAGCAGTCAGACGATAGAACAAGGTAAGAAACGGTGAAAATCGAAATAATATTAGCACCATCAATGATATTGGGAATGTTCAAGCGCAACTCCTTACTATTTATGGATAACACTGATAATAATAAGTACGTGAGCAACCAAATTCTGTGTGTAAACGCCAGTTTTCAGCTAGAATATCGAAAAAAATCCGGAGTATGTGTAAAGTTGGCACAATGAGTACGAGTGGCATAGAAGAGCTGGGAAGTTCGTTCATGATTGAGCTTTAAACAAATTAGAGGGTGAAAGCTATTTCTGTGTGAATAGCAAGATGTATGATAACAGTAAAATGTGCAACGATTGACATATATTTTCGGATACATGAATCTTTCCACTCTAATGTTATTGTCCAGCACATTTGTGCATTTTTGAAAGTCAAAAACCAGTAAATTTCAAAAAGGATATAGTGTTAGATAAAGGATAGCCTACTCGTTTACGTTCATCTCTTATGGTTTTGGATAAATACCAGAAAATGCTATTTTTCTTGCATAAATCAGGCACCAATTTGTTTTTGCACAACGTTTAATAAATGGAAAATTCAGACATGTGATTCCATTTGTCAATTAACATAAAAAACCATATCTGGTGAACATAATTGTGAGATTTTAATAACATTTTGCGAAACTGAATCCTCACACGTGTACACATTAGATACTATATTCAAAAAATCTAACAAAGTTAATAACAGAAACGTGTTAGCAATTAATAATGCGCTGCGAAGCAGAAAAATTTGAAGCCTGGTTTTTGCAAGCACAAAATACATCTTCGGGCAATGAGACGAAATTAGAAGTGATACATGTAATTCATCTGACATTGACCACCAACAATTTGTTTACAAGCAATTGATAAAAACATATCTTGTTAAAGAAAACTAACTTACACAAGTATTGTTTCCTCCTGTTCCTGCATAAAGTGTTCTTCCACGGGCTTTATGAATTCTAAGGTGGCCTTGTACACAGGCGTAGCTGTAAATAATAACATCGTTGCGATAATTGATATTATATTATTGCCAATTTTACGTACAAAATACCGATTAAACTCATATAACTGTTTTATAGGAAAAGCAAGCTTAACACATCTGAACAGTCATTATAAGCTAGGAAATACGTCTAAACGAACTGTTCTATTTGAATGTCGTCAATGGTTTATTTGAAAGCTTTTGGTACCTGAGTATAACTTAATGTGATGTAAATGAAAGGAATTAGATATGTCATTTTCACGTATGAAAATGAACATTTTAATCCTATAAGCAAAACCTATATCGTAGGAAGTGTGTAACATCTAATGATCCAACAGTTTGTTTATACATTAACGTTTTATTAGTTGAATATTTTGTAGTAAAATTCAAATGCAATCAGAAAGAATTGATAGCACAAACATCAGTAGACTGTTTGATCGCATTGACATATGCCAATATTTCAAATTGACACGAATTAGTTAAGAGAAATCGACATCAACAACGTGGCGTTGTCCAATCAGAACTGTTGTAAGAGTCAACGGATAGATGAATGAATAGACCAAACAACAAAATAATAGTCAAACATAGTCTCAAACAGTTAGATACTGTGTGTTGCGGCGAACTAATATATATGCAGGTATGTATTAGGTGTTGCGAACCTAGAAACAAATTAGTTCAGTTTTGACCAGAAGGATAAACCAAAGGCAGCATGAACGGCAATTGTAATCTCATGCACATTCATTTCGTGCTTACTGGCGACTCATCAGTAGGAGCCGGTATTACGCCCGTTAACCACTATATATTTGGGTGAGGAATGTGGGATAATAGGACGGTACAATCTCATAGACGAATGTATAAACCTGTAGTAGTGAAATTAACATTATGTAATGTCTCGACAATGCGACTTCCACACTAACTCACTCTATATAATATATATACGCCGAGTCTGTAAAGGATACTAACACTATGGCTATTGTGTTAGTAACCGATACCAACATTATTGTACCGAAAAGGTACATGGTATTAACACTATGGTTGCCGAGTCGGTACATGATACCAACATGATGGATATCAATTTATGCTATAGTTCACCGAAATTGAGAATTACTACTATTTCTAAGACATGCTACTCCGGTAAATCCATACACTCTGGCCTTGATCAATATCAGTTATCACATTTCGCAGTAAGCATGACATCATTCAATTCATTATATATAACAGTTAAGTCTCAACCAATTCGTCTTATTTTATGTGATGTGATTTTACCAGACAGCCCTCATTTTTGTGTGCTCGAAAATCACGAGTTGTATCCAATACATAATCAGGTATACCAATTCTTGCAAATTATATAAAGGTATATTGGTTATAAAATTTAAAAAGCAATGGCTACGCGGGTGGAAATAACGCTTCTTTATATCAGGACGGCAAACAGACTAACGAAGGTTAAGCCACAATGCATATTTAAGTTATGAAAAATAACATACGCGCCTCTCAAACCTAGTTGTCTCGTATACACAATACTTGACGGTAAATAGCACTAAAACCATCTTCATAAAGTCAGGACATTACAATTTCGCGCATTTTGCTACACGTATATAAATCATATAGTTGAAAAATCATTAATTACACGGTTAGTTATAACTATTCTTTGCATTAATTTTGCGAGCGTTGGCCAAACACATATCCCATTGTATTTAACCAGTCGCAGAACAGATAAATTAATGCCATATTTTGTTTGTGGTCTATTAGTTTGGAAGTGTTATCTAAAGAGAAGGCAATAATGCATCACTCGATCAAGAAATTAACAGAGGCAAGAAATTGTCATAAATGCAGCGAGCATAGAACAAGTAAAAAAAACAACGTAGAAATAGTTATAGTAAATTACCAGCCCGAAGAAATAAAAGTTCCTGTTGTTAAATCAAGTTCTCGATCTTGATATAAATATCAATGCCATTGTGCTTAACTAGTCGCAAAACATAGCAAAACAACCGACAGTCACACATATTGACAAATTTCTAATATACGTGTGATTGACGGTAGTTTTGCTTTGCTTTGCGACTGGTTTGATTCGTTGTGATTGTTGTTTACATCTAGCTCGTGAACTTGATTTAGCGAATTGTTATCAACTCCCATGCAGTCAGTGATTGTTTAAAAAGTGACTTTGGTTATTCCAAATACTCCTGACATTAAACTTGTTGATAGATGCTCGAAACAACTACATTTAAAATATTGCTGGTTATATTCTACCCAACGTAAACTTTAAATGAAACACGTTTCAGTTTACAAATAACGGCTCTTTAGATAATATTAGAGCATTATATTTTTGTGCGGTATATTTACAAGTGTAATCATCTGTAGAAATTCTACATTACGTTTCGTTGATCAACTATTAATTAAACAGTAGTCATTTGAAGTAAGAATCTGTTGGTGGTATACATTCTCACCGATTTAGCCAGGTTGGCTATTTTACTATAATAAAATAAATACCTGGCCGAAGCCTGTTGATAACTAAATAATAACTGAACTATACGCTTATTATAAATAAAATGGTGATAAGCTAGATAGGATTTACTGTTAACATCACCTATTGACAACTTCACGTTCGAGCTCAATTTGACCACTCAGCTGAAGTCGTAGCAGTGAATTTTATTTCGATTGTATGATTATGGATAAAATGCGTTTAAGAGGTAAGCTATTAGCTCAAGCCTTAATGATAGTCCACCCCACTGGTGGCGAGATGCCCGATACGGACACAATGGCGCGCGGTCTACGAGATGGAATTTTATTTCAAATTAAGAGTTTTAGAATTAGGAGCACTATGAGCAGCGGTTGTAATCACTTATCGGGCTTGGACAACCAATTGCCGATCTTAAAATCTCTATAAAGCGGATCCCGTCATATAATCACTGGACTATAATAAGTCTTAGTATTAAGAATATTTATATTTGAAGCACAATGATTAACCTAATTAATTGAAAGCGATTCGGGTCCTGTTCACGGAAAATTCTACATAATTGAAGAAGAGATCCCAATAAGGACGAAATCGGTCCACTGGATGAAATGCCTACTCTAAATTATACGGTGCTTATTTTATACTGAAAAAAATATATACAATTTGAATAGTGTTTATATGAAGCTAGACATCTTGATTACAACAATTAACAACGCTTTTATAATAGTAATGCAAACTTACGTTCCACAATTACACTGGTCTCAGACATGATCGTCTTCGACAACTTGTGCCCTGTTTTTGGTTCTATAACCTCTCCAGAAGCAATACACGCATATCGGCCAGAATCAGCATCACTAGGCCTTCTAATAATAATTTGGGCTAATCCAGTGTCTTGGATGTAGACAGTTTCCACGCGATCAGAAACGGCAATTCCCTGTCCGTTAATAGTCCAACTGACCTGGATAGGCTGAATATCCGCTTGAATTTGTGCTTCCAGACTTGGATAAATGGAAATATAAATGAAAATAAGCTTATTTCTGTGTCCAACGCGTTGGATAATATTTATATATTAGTTGTTCAGTCATGAACAAGCGACGTCAAATAGACATTCGTTTGCAAATGTCATTTTACATATGTTTGTTGAAAGAAATAGTTTATTTACACAAAACAAGCAAGTAGCTTGTATGCACCTAAATGAAGGCCTACTTATGCTAATTTAATTTTTTTTCGATGACTTTAAACCAATGACTACTCGGGTAACTTACAAAATACTGAGGCCTGTTTTTCAGCAACGTATGCAAAATATACAAAACAAAATCCTTGCATTGGAACGGTACGAGGCATACCAAATTGATTAAAATTCAATAATCGCTTATAAATCTCTGTGTGTAGAAATGTCTGATCACAAAACAGCGAATCAAAGCATTTGCATGCTTATTTTGAAATACGCTTAAAAACAAGAAATACCACATGAATGCGCACTGCGAGGGATTCTCGTTGCAATAGCATTTCCACGGAACAAAATATAAAAAAATTTTCAAGAAAATTAATTGAGTCTTGTTACTCGCGTGCAAGGTTTTCCTTACACGCGCATTTCCCATTTCTGTTTCGTAAAATTTACCTTGTACAGAAGCTTCACAAAACATGTTCTTATGAAATGATTAATCACCTCAACAAAATTGGAAAAACTACAATTTATAATTACATACGGACAAAAATGACAGCGCAAGAGATATCACCTATTATAAAGTATCATATCCACAGGAAAAGTTTATGACTCGTTAGTGCAAATTTCGCTCATCCAATCATAACCGTATATTCGTCATAACCAATAGCATCTTAGATATGTCAAACGTTCAATTTTGCAATGCAGATTATTTCTTTATAGTTAAGTTACATGATGTGTCATCGCATTCATTTTGATTAAGCCAACAAAACTCAAAGTTTCACACTCTAAGGAACGTCTATTTTTTAATGTTTGTTGGTGATGTTTCTACTTAATCGAAATTGACTTCATTTAGGAATAAATGATCACAAGTTAGTATATAAATTTAAAATGAGTGTAGTGTGCCGTAGTGGCGCTGTAGATAGTCACCAACTATGAATTAAATGTGTTCTGATTTTCCATTTTTTTAAATATGAGGGAAAAGGACCGCAATCAGTAGAATAAAATTAATAAATAAATCTTATTTCCACCACTATCTACAGCCATTATTCTTAATTCATTAATGTTTTCCGTCATCCAATCACAACTGTACATTTGTCGCAACCAATCACCTCTAAGCTATGTCTGTCTTTGTTTTACACAATTTAGATTAATTCTTTTGCTTATGTCATGTGGTGTGTTATCGATTTCATTGTGAGTGTGTCGAACATTGATGAGTGTGTCGTATTTTGCGGCTCATAGGTTATGTTTGAAGGCCTGTTTGTTATGATTTTGTTCCAGTCCAATGTAATGTATTTTTTGTTTACTTTATGCACGTTTAAGCGTTTATTTATATATATATATATATATATATATATATATATATATATATATATATATATATATATATATATATATATAGATTTAAAATATATTTACAAAATATGATATTTCACACATTGCTTTTATTAATTGACATTAATTGACCCAAGTTAGAAAATACAGTTTATTTTCTAGTGTAGACTTAGCCTTACAGTTTTAGTCAAAATTTCTGTGACCAGACAATAAACACCGAGCCCTATTTGTCATGAAATTAATCTCTTACGTTAAAGAAGTAACTTTCAATTTTGTACCAAACGAAATTTCTTTGTTAGTTCTCACGTAAATTTTGTCTTCAATCTGAAGTTCAATATAGGTATGATAATCACTAATGCTAATCACCGAATGCTAATTTGGCCATAATGGTGTTGAGGAGAGGTTTAGTTGCCTCATTACTGAGAGTTATTCTAATAAATTTACTCATAATAACTAGGTTTTCCTTCTTTCTCTCTGCTTCTCTCTCTCTCTCTCTCTCTCGTAAATCTCAATAATAATTTGTCTGATGTATTATTTCTGTTTTCATTTATATATGTTCTCACTCCTTACGGTTATATGGCAGTGAAAAATTAGTCACTTTTGCCTTTTGTATGGCCGGACATGATGATGATAAGATAGACACTACACCACATGAGAAAATGATGTTTAATAGAAGCATAATGGCAAAGCTTGATGGTGCATACGATGAAAGCGATTTCCACAAGGAGCGATCTAACGAAACGACAGAAAATTTCATGCAATGCGCGACTTTAGTGTCGAAACGAGTGAGGTATATGACTTATGAATCAATTTACCTGATTTTCGGACTGCGTACCGAAATATATGAATCCACTGCCATCATGATTTTTGCCGATATTTCGACCTCCAATTACGGAGGTCTTTTTCAATGCCAAACACATCACACACTTAGTTGACAATCAATATGTCAAGTGGAAATATTAATTTAAACCGCCTCATTTATACTTGTTTTTAGATCTTATTATCATCGATTATAAGATACCGATTTTCATTCTATATGGATGATTTGAATCGAAATTAAGAAGGATACCTGAGTAAGTATCCTTCCTATAAACATCCCGTTCTAGTTTTGTACCATTTCTAATTAACTTGACATCCAGAAATGGTAATTCGCTACATGATTCATTTTCAATTGTAAATTTAAGCTCGCTCACCTTATTTGCTATGTTTAAGAAATTTATCAGATGATCCTCCCCGTGATTCCAAATAACTAATATATCATCCAAATATCGTACATAAATATCTGCAAAAATCATGATGACAGTGGATTCAAATATTTCGGTACGCAATCCGAAAATCAGGTAAATTGTTTATTTCCTGTCGCGCAACATGTTTCTTTTAAATCTTATAAATCAATTCACAGCTATATATATATATATATATATATATATATATATATATATATATATATATATATATATATATATATATATATATATATATATAATTAAGAGATAATAACTAAATAAGTATATTGAATTTACAAGTCAATTGAATACAGTACATCAAACTTACATAAGTATTTTTTCTTCTTGTTCCTCAACGAAATGACTCTGCACTTCCTTAATGAACTCAAGTGTTGCCTTATGCGTAGGTGTAGCTAAAAAATGAAAGTTTTGTTAAAACAATGTTTTTGTAAGCAATCTAATATTTGAATTGAAATTTGAAACTCCTTAGACGTGCATTTGCTTCGCTCCTTTTAATTATTTGCCTTTCTGGAGCATAAGCAAGCGTAGATTAATTTTCAGTCAAGTACTCCTCTCGCATCAAATTCGAACAAACAATTAAATAAAATTTAACTATTTGAAATCAATATCAATAAAAGTCATTTTAGTTTATGATAGTTCTGTAAATTCTGTCAACTAGTTCAGAATTGGGCTTGGTGATTATTCCACACTCGAAAGTTCCATTTAATAATTATTCATTATACCCGTGCGTATGATGATTGCTTAATTTCATAAATAATAAAAAGATAGAAAGGCTTCAAAGTAAGCCATAATTCTCGTTTTTCAGCTAGGAGATAGAGTCTTCTCCGTTTTTTCAATTTTATGTCCTCATCAACCGGGATATTTTAGAGTGGGCGAAATTTATCCGCAAATCGGGCTCGAAACGGAGCACACTGGATTCTAATTCGATGACTCTATTCACTGTGTCATTTAGGCAGCATACTATAGGTAGTTTGAAGTAATATACCGATCTATGTATCTGGTTATCCTTTACTTCAGGTGAAACCAATTTGGAGTCTTTCTAGACCTATAGTTCTATCTTGTCGCCGCGGATCTGTTATTAGAAAACAAACACCATGACACTTTAATAAGTTATATTAAACTGAAGTATAATAGCAGGATTTTGTTCATGTGTACGTTGGCAGTATAAACGAAAATTACATCACGTAGCATATGCAATTCTTCCAGTAGTCAGTTTTCGCACTTATTTGTATCTCTTCAATTACTAACCAGAATTTACCGAGGACGGGACCTGAACAGGGTCACATTCGCTCCAGGGTCTCGGACTCAATCCACTGCGTCATCCGTGCCGCATACTATGCACAGTTTAGAACACTAGATCAACTGATGTTTCAGGTTATCTTTACCTTCAATTAAATTCTTTTTTGAAAACTCATCAGACATGAAATTAAAACCAGCCATCCACGATCTGCAATTATGAAACAAACATCAGAACTGATTTACTGAATGCGCTGCCTTGGCTAACTGATAGAAAGATTAGTGCATACTGACATAATATGTCCAATCAAAACCCTGCTTTCAGATTTCGAATCAATATAATTTCCCCAAGTGTCATGGCGTCTGTTGTACAGCAGCAGATCGGAAATGGCTAGTTTCAACTTTAGTTTTAAGGGATTTCAAATAGGTTCAGCCTGAAGGAAAGGCAAAGCAGAAACATAATTTGGTATAGTATTTCAAATTGCGTCTCCTATGTGGCACGGACAGCGAAATTGATAGTGTACTAGACTCCGAGCCATATGTGACCCGGTTCGTGTCCAGTCTGCGGCAAATTCTATGGAGTAATTTATGAAATCCCCATGAGTACGAAAAAATTCTTCTCAGTAAATTTTAGCGGCCCACTTCGCAGCTTTACCAGACACAACCTTTGGCGGCATATTTACAGTGCAGAGCGATACTCAATAAATTGCCTTTGATACCTGATACAATGATAAGTTTACACTGACGTAATATACCGAATCAAAATCCTGCCATCAGACTTTAAATTAATATAGTTTACCAGAGCGGTATGATGTCCGTTTTATAGTAGCAGATCGGAGGTGGCTGGTTAGAACTTCAGGTATTAAGATATTCCAAATAGGTTCCACCTGAAAGGAAGTCTAACCAGAAATTTAAGTTTATATAGTATTTCAAGTTACGTGTAGTAATTGGGACAGGTGGCGCAATGGATAGAGTCCTACACTCGGAATCATATGTGGCCAGGTTCGAGCCCTGTCCACAGCAAAATCCGGACAGTCCTTGAAGCGTTCTCAATAAGGACGTAACCGGTCTACTGGCTGAATTGGCTATGCCACATGATGCAGTGATTAGCTTATACAGAGAATATATTTATACACGAAATACGTGCATTTTAGATAGTGCCATGTGAACTGCACTAAGTGTAATCAACTGCCCGAAATTCACCAGCACGAAAGATTTTGCTTGCTTTTACTAAAGAGAACGAGTGACTAATTACTTTATTTAGGATGCGATATTTCGTTTCTCAACTGAAACAAGCCCAAATTTAATATTTAGTCTTAATAGTCGTACAGTATTGCTAAAATTGCCGTCTGATATACTTACTGGTGTGTTTTAATCTTTCTTAATCATCATCGGTGTCGAGCAGTAAACTATCTAACGAAGATCGTCGGGTTGTAACGAAATTAGTATGTTTATGAAGCCGAGCTGTGTCCTCCACTTGTAGACGCCTCATATTTAGTGTATTTGACTTGACTTGTATAGGTTATATTACTGGCAATTGTTAGGTTGCGTGAATGGTTGTGACTTTTGTATTTTAAATTCCACCGCCCAAATTTCATACAATCGCAGTATCAAAACGTCATAAGTTTCCAAGAACTGTTATATATTTCCAAACTCACCGGTAAGTTTAAGTGACAGTTAATTTTACAATAATGTAAGAATTGTCAGAAGAAAACGGTATTTGTGTGACCGCCAAGACTACAAACTTGATTTATACAAAACCACCTTGTTGTCACGTTTAATTATTAAACAAGCATTAATGCTGATTAACAGTATTTAAGAAATAACGTTTTTCAATAAATTATTGCATATAACAAATGCTGCATTTTAGAAACCATGTCTTAGCTGTACACGTACGTTCAATAAGCACTCCCGTTGTTGACGTGATTGTTTTCGGTAGACGTCTACCGGTAATCGGTTCGATTATTTCGCCTTTTGCTACACAAGTGTACTGTCCGGAATCGGAAGGACTTGGACTGCGAATTGTCAGTTTTGCAAGCCCGCTATCCTCAAGATAAATCATTTCCAAGTGCTCCGAGCGCACCAACTCGCGGCCATTCATCTGCCAGGTGACCACCACCGGTTTAATGTCGGCTTCAATTGTGGCATCCAATCTAATTTTTAGTCGAAAATAGTCAAATTATATAAAAGAATTTGAAATTATTTAAAGAAAGACCGGCTTTATCTACAATAAAAATGATTTATTGTACCCTTCCTGTGTGAAAAAACAAAAAGAAATTTTACCAGATATAAGAAACATTTCTTTCGCCTTGTCTCCTCAAATATCTATTAATGAACATATCTTTATATATAAATTGGAAAGCGAAACAAGATAGAAATATGTGAACATAGAGAGAGTGTGAAAAACGGAAATTTATTTTTGTTTTTGCACACAGGAAGGGTACAATGAATTTTATTAAAGCTCGCATTAAAAAAATGATTTAATTTAACGAAAGAATGCAATATAAACTTATTTCAAAAATGACAAATATATTAAAATTGTGCAAAAACTTTCAGGCCAAATATAATTTAACTTTTTGATTGTTAAAGCGTTGGGCAGGCAAAATGTAAAACAAAAAACTTTCAATATTCCTCTGTTTATAAAATATGTTAATTAATTAAAAATAAATTAAAAATGTACCGATAGCCTTCTGTATCTCTCAGTAATTCAAAAGCAAATTATCTTATCAAACACAATAATGCGAATAATGTGTAGATTTAGATCTAATAAAATTCTCATTATTATAGGCCAATAAACTGAATTTGAAAATGGGAAATGCTTTAAATTTAAATACTATTCACGATGTTTTTTGTTCGGGTAGTAACAAATAGCCCAAAGCTAAATTACTATCGTTGAGAATATTACTATCCTCTTAATTTTACCAATAATTTAAACGCTTATACAAATTCAAAGAAACAACATGCACAGAATTGTTGTCTATAAAATGAATGACAAAATAAGCCAGATTCGCTAAAATTAATACCGTATTCAACAAAGGTTATATACGTACATAATGACATTTTCTTGTTGGTTAGGCAGATACTGAATCGACAGGGGTTTAACAAACTGCAGACTAGCAGTTTGCATCACTGTCTGCTGTGAAGTCGTCAATTCTTGCATTTCCTCAGGTCGCATCTGTGCCGAAAGTGTTGCTTTCTGGCTGACAGGTACATCAATCGGAGTCTCGGTAGCTTCACCTGCTTTAGTCTGCACAGTGATAATTTTTTGCTCTGCAAGAACCGATAGATGAGCCTCAGTTCGTGCTTGTTGAAAGCGCTCTTGGCTTGTTACAACGCAAGTATAGACACCGTCGTTGGCTGATGTTACAGAACTTAAAGCTAGTGTAGCAACACCGCTAAGATTGTCGTACATAAAACTGGCAGTAGTTTCGTCCAAAGGACTACCGTCTTTTAGCCATTCGACGCGAAGCTTTTCCCCTAGGATTGGTTGTTCAGCAACCTGGCACTGGATTATTACCGGTTGGCCTTCTTGTACGGCTTGGTCGTGTAAAGGTTGCAAAACAAGTTGGCCCATTTTGTTTTCTAAAACTGGTTGTTCAATTAAAGCTATTTCAGTCTGGCTCTGGTCTACCATTTGTGATATCAAATTTATCTGAGCACAGCTCACCAATTTTCCAACAGGTGTGACCGCCTCCACGGTGACTTCCCCAACATCAGTTGGTTCTAACTTATGAATAGTAAGAGTAGCCGAATGGGTCCCTGTGCGTTGGGGTTCGTATTTTATTCCAACCACTTGTTCCTGTTTGATGGACGTTTCCATCTCTCGGTCAACAAGTCGACCATTAACATACCAGTTAAACTTTTCTGGTACTGGTTGACCAGCCACCACACATTCAAGCACAGTTATAGTGTTTTTGGGCACAGCTACTGTCTCTGGTAATGGTCTTATGAAATGTAATGGCTCATAAATTTCCTGTATTTGTTCTGTGGGCTGAAGGCTGCCATCAGTGGTATCCTTGATTACAGCTAAACCGCAGGTACTAGCTAGTTGTTGGCCCTGTGGGTGAATTACAACAACGTTAATATTACCAGTAAGATTTTCGTTCAAACGTTGAACGCTGAGCGTGGACTCAAAGTTGCTCCGCTTTATTTCGAAATTAGGTCCAACACTCGGGATCTCAACACCATTTACGTACCATTTGAATTCAACAGGAGTCATGACAGGTTCAATTTCTACATTCAATGTTACAGTATGTTGTTCAAACCCTGTCATTTGTGATGGCAAAGTACGTCGAAAGCGTAAGGTATCCGTTTCGCTAACTGAAGGTGAAATTGCCTTAATTTCAGTTGGAACTGATACATTAAACCGACAAACTGTTTCATCTCTACCAAGCAGATTAGTGGCAGTGGCTTGAATTGTAGTTTTTCCATCTTCTTCTGGATTGAAGTTGTGTATAATTAGACGACTAGATGTTTGGTAAGGTCCAACAACTGGTAACTGTTCAGCAGGTGCTAATTGGCACTTCAATGCAGTCGCCTTAGTATCTATTGACCAATCTATTAAAGCTGGAGGCTCTGCTTCTGCAAAAACATCCAGTAAAATAGTAGCTCCTTTGTCGACTTCTGTGATAGATTGTGTCAATGGTTGGACGAATTTCGGCGCAAACTGCAATGAAGTTTGCACGGTAGGTTTTTCGGCAGGCTGAATAATAGGTTCTTCAGGCAATTTTTCCATTTCAATGCGGCACATTGTTGTGATTTCGAGTTCAGGTGGAAGACCTGGTCGGAACGCACGACATTCCAGCTTGCCGATTTCCCATGTGCCTGGGTTGTGTATTACTAAACGACTGTGTGCTACGCTGTCCTGTGTCACTTGATAACGATAGATGTCACCCATTTTGTGGGCTTTTAGCATTACTTCAATTCCATTCATATACCAAGTAAATACCGGCGGTATCTGCTCCAATGGAGGTCCAGGGGGCGGTTGTTCAACCTCTACATCAAAACTGATTGCCGCGTCGCTTGGTTTAAAGACGAATAGTTTAGGCAATAGCCTGGTGAACCGCATAGGAGCGATTTCTTCTGGTTGAATTTCGTCTACTTTGTGGTCGGTAGCCAGGCTAACAGCTTCATCTTCAAGATCTTCTGCAATTGTTTCGTCGCCTAATTTGTATAGATGCGTCGCAACAAATTCAAATGTAAAGAATAGCTTTTACATTTATAGAAATGTTTACCAGAAATACGTTTAATTATGCATAAATAATATAAAACTACCATGTCTCCTGGTCGAACCAGGAATAGGGCATTCCAAAATAAATGGTTATCACGGGCTAGAAACAGCCCCATAGTGGCGCTCAATAAATTTGTTGACTGCCACGAGTCTCATAATTAATTAAGCCGAAAACCACAATTTCAGATGAATGTACAGCAAGGCTTTGAAATGAAGGTAATATTTTCATTAGTGAGCAAAGCAATGATTTCCCGCTGCTTAGCTCTTTAGCGAATAAATAAATAATCAATGCTATTCAAACAAGCTATTAAATTAGTCACTGTTAACCATTTTGATTTTAAAAGCTGTAGCGTAATAAATGTTTCCACAAACCGTACGAAATCAGAAAAATTAAGATGGTCCCTCCAGACTCGAATGTAAGGAACATTTAAAGAGACAGAAATTAATAATGAACTCCACCTATCAAGCTCGATAGAGATAAATTACCGCAAAATATTAGGTATGCTCTTAGTAAAAAGTAACAATTTTCGATAAGGGATTTTTTAATTTTCCTATTTGAATTGAAATAATTCAGAAAAAATGCAGTGCAAAAGTAGGAAATTTGAATTTGAAATATATGCAAAATGTTATAAGCGTAAATGCAAAAATATATCTCAAGAACAATTCTTTGTTTCCACACTGGCTAGCCTAAATAAGACAACCATATGAAAGAAAATTAGGTTCAATCTTCCATTATATTTGCGATTCTTTGGTTATTAAATCTACTGCCCCTTGGCATTATCACAATTTATACAACTCCCAATATTTTTTTATATTTTTTGACGTAATTATGGGTCTAAATCAGATGGCTTGGTGTTAAAAAAGTTTCCCAGTGCTCAATTGATATGATTTCACAATTGTGGAGCGAGAAGGCACTTATATATGCGAAAACCTGATTGATATTTAGCTCCTTCTTTGAAGATTTCAATTGTCATTGGTTCATACGAGACGCTGTTAAACGAACCAATTGGTTCGATTCAGATTTCTCTAACAGAGAGAACCTTACACCATGGAAGGAGATGAAAATTCTGCTATAATTAAAGATACTTGAACGTGGATTCGAAGTCTATTGTATTTAGAAAATTATGACTTCATAATTATGATAACGGGCGTAATCGGTATATTTTTGCAGAATTTCCGTTTACGTGACTAAAATATTATCAAGAAATCCATGCATAATATTTATTAAATAAATAATAAAGAAACTGTAATTGAAATTTTAATATTTTATACGGATTATCTGTGAAATATGAAATATCTAGTCTTCCTGTTAATAATATAGGTGTCAATTGATCTCATAGGAATCTAACGATTGTATTTTTTGGAAAAA
Organism: Eudiplozoon nipponicum; assembly: GCA_029291075.1. Lineage (NCBI taxonomy): Eukaryota > Metazoa > Platyhelminthes > Monogenea > Mazocraeidea > Diplozoidae > Eudiplozoon > Eudiplozoon nipponicum. The sequence goes on from JAQBSW010011843.1 coordinate 15,660, forward strand.
TTGCTTGTATTTATATAAAATTTGATCATAAAAGGTAGCATCACGTACACCATTTTTCCCGTTTCCTTCCATGAAAAAATCACTATATTATTCCGAATTCGAGCCTTTAGAAAATACGTAGTAACATTTTCCCGCATAAAGATGACAAAGAATTGTTAAGATACAAGAAGTATTTGCTTCTTAGTTTATCCTTATTTATCTATAACTGAATACGTCCATATATTTGCGAAAAGCAAAGTAGAGAGAGTATTGAAACTTGGGTCATCCCATCTTCCACATACATCTCTTCCAATTTAGGCCTACTGTTACTACATTCATTTTGGTTTGCTTAAGATAGATCGAAAATTTAAAATCCACTGCGCCCCTGGTATGTTTCTGTGTTACGTAATTGTTCTTAAGCAACATATGTTCACCATAAATAAAAAGTTTAAATAATATTTTGCGCAATCGCATATGTGTATTCACTATTCAACATAAAAAAATACATTTAAATCAGTCTGTTCGCCCATTCAAATCATCAACTGTCTAAATCGATTGGCCTACGTATGTTTATCAGCAATTTAGGTTCTTAAATTGATAAATGATATATAAATTTGACGTTGATGGTTGTTTATTTTTAATTGTTTTTAAAAGCAAATGCGCTACTTCTGACATCGTGCGCACACTGGACATTAAGAATTTTCACAAGTAAAACCGGAAAAACAATCAATAACATTTGCACGTCACGACCAAGCGAAGGTTTGGTAATGCCTAAAATATTTTCACGCTAGATGTTTCTGGATTTGCTAAACATCGTCTTCGTCAATACATTAACCAAATCATCCATATCTTATATGATTAAAATTACAGCAAAACAAATCACATTGCGTTCATGGAAGGTCGAAACGCGTCAGTGCGTTGCGACTGGCGGTAGTTTTGTTATGTTGTTCGACGACAGGTTAAATACAATGGGATTGGTGTTTACTTCAAGCTCGCTAACTTGATTTAAAGAATTGTTACCACCACCCATGCCATCAATTATTGTAAAATTGTCTATATATATATATATGTATATATATATATGTGTGTGTGTGTGTGTTAGAAAGCTCAAACAGCTAATGTTCGTGACTGCATAGAAATTTTGCAGCCGACATTTCCACTCACGTACAAGGTACGCGAGAATACTAGATGTGAAAGCAGCATATATAATTTTGCTTTCCGCATACTAATTATTTATTTTAAGCAATGAAATTAAACTAAATATTTATGGAAGCTGAAAATTCATTTTTGAGCATTGACTATGAACCTGATGAGATGCACTTAAACGACTGTACATACTCGTACGCCACCCTCTTCCCTGTTTCGATTTCCTGTTTTTTTGCATTTAATTTGTAAATGTTGGAGAAGAAATAGAGATAAAACGAGTATGAAAATTAAAAATAACTTTTGTACCTCCGTCAGTACTGGCTAACATTTCCAGTACGCTAGTGGACACGATTTTCATTCCAGTTGGTGCTGCTGCCTCAATTGTGACTTTTCCCGGTAGCATTTGTCGTTCAACAGCTGGTATAATCAATGTTGACCTGTTCACCTCTTGACGTACCCGAAACAGTTTCTCCGACTGGGTAACGTTTAGACCGTTTACGAACCAACGAAACATCACTGGGGGATTTGCTTCCACCTCGCATTGCAACTGAGTACTCTCCCCTACTTTTACAGTTAACTTTTCAGGCAACGGTCTCGAAAATCGTGGGTTTTGAACAGGTGGCTCAAAGGGCACATCTATTGTAAGATAGGCCTGACTAATACATATACCTAAGTCGTTTTCTGCACGAGCAATGTACTCTCCGGCGTCAAAGTTGTCGACATCGTGAATAAGAAGTGTGTACGCGCCAACATTGTTATCAACGAATAACTCATGTTTACTGGTTGGCCTCGGCTGGTGCAGAGTTTTAATAACTTGGGGCATGAAAGCAACCCCATTATGAAACCAACGAACTTCAGGAGCTGGATGGCCTTCGACGACACACTCCAGCCTAAAAATAAATTAAAATCGAATATTTATAAATTCAAAAACAAAAAAAGAGCTTATTCAAATACTTTTTACTCTGTCTTAAAACTTCTTATGCTAAAACATGTTCAAACGCTTGAATGCGCACGTACAGATGCGTTTGTATATTTGATGCGGAAATTATTAACAAACGAAACATGTTTATTTGTTCTTCTGAAAAATAAAGTGTATTTTGTGAGTAATATTTATTTCACTATTAATCAGTATCTAATTTAAAAAAAATACGAATACACAGAATGCTGTTTTAAAGCTTTTCGTCAATGTGTGTTGGTAATAATTTCAATGGTGGTAACGCAGTCTATAACTAGTCTGTGTGTCCCTAGGCATCAAAGAGTTAAATTCAAACCATTTAGGATGAATAGGCTGGAAAACAGCAAATATTTTATGACGAAGATGTGAGCTATAGAACTCAGCATAAGAAATATCTGTAATCAGGAATTTTGTACTTACTAGTGACTCATCAAATGAAGCTAGCAAGATGCAAAAAATAATGCAAGGCTTTTTGATTCTGAAATTTCCTAGAATTATGCATAAAATTGAGATAATGTTGTGTTGATTGCGTCTTTTTTACAGATGAACCACATAAACTTTTGCCAGACAAGGCCGTCGGATAAAATCGTTTCATCTAGAATGATGAATTATATTAGCTAAGTGTTGCTGAATTCATAACGATGAATGGCAAACCTCATGATTAGGCAAGGCGTTTCTTTGTGTTAATCCTTTTGCTAGATCAGAAAACCGGAGATTTAGCTCAGTTGTGACCAGAAAGAAAAACCAAAGACGGCATGAACGGAAAGTCTAATCCATTGCGCATATCGAACAAGGCCAGAGTGTATGGATTTACTGGAGTAACAGGTGTTCAGAAATAGTTCTAATTCTCAATTTCGGTGAACTATAGCATACATTGATTTCCATCATGTTGGTACCATGTACCGACTCGGCAACCATAGTGTTAGTACCATGCACCTTTTCAGTACTATAA